>JAFBJU010004241.1:18166-39534 GCA_016785305.1 Colistium nudipinnis | reverse complement strand
TCTCTCTCTCTCCCTCTCTCCCTCTCTCCCTCTCTCTCCCTACCTCTCTCTTCTCTCTCTCTCTCCTCTCTCTCTCTCCCCCTCTCTTTCTCTCTCTCTCCCTCTCTCCCTCTCTCTTCCCCCTCTCTTTCTGTCTCTCTCTCCCTCTCCCTCTCTCTCCCCCTCTCCCTCCCTGGATTGATGTTGAAGGGGATGTCAGGTGACCAGTGGTTTGAGGTGATGTATTTCTCTTGATAGACCCGGTTATCTTCCCTGTAAAGAGTACGGTGCGGTGTGTAAAAAAAAAAAATAATAAAAATAATAATCCACCCGTCCGCGATGTGGAGGAGAACCTCGCGGCATACAGAGCCGACGCATAAACCTCTGAGGAGGTTCTCCACGTCTTTCATTCTTTTTATTCAGCCGCCATCACTCAGTTTTGGTGGGAGCCGGCCGTGCACTTGTTAAATCGGAGAAATGTTGACGGTTTCAGCTTTGATATCTTCCTCCGGAATTTTCCTGCTGATTTGCACTTTTTTTTCCAGTTTTAACCGAGAGGGAAATGTTCGAGGTTCACTTTAAAACAACCTGGAGAAATCTCTGCCTCAGCATCACGTAAAACACGAAAGATTACAGAGGCTTTTCTTTTTTTCTTCTTTTGATTCTTACCCAGTATCACATCACACAAAATCTCAGTGTTCAACATGGTTTGATGATTATTTTTATAGCAATATTTATTTTTGGGTTCAGCACATTCAGTGTTTCACATTGTCCCAGTGTTTTTATTATATATTATTATTATTATTATTATTATTATTATTATTATTATTATTATTATTATTATTATTATTATTATTATTATTATTATTATTATTATTATTATTATTATTATTATTATTATTATTATTATTATTATTATTATTATTATTATTATTATTATTATTATTATTATTATTAATAATAATATTATTTGCTATTATTATTTCTTTAAACACTGCAAATTTCAGAGGGCGCCAGGTTGGATGGGGGGAGGCGTAGCTTGTGCTGTATATAAACATCTTTTATTCCTATCTTTCCTGTCCTCTGCCTCTTGTCAAGAAAATATAAAACTATAAGCAAATGCATTTTCTTCCCTCGTTCTGGTCCATGTCGTCGTTGATGCACGCGTGTTGCTTTGGACAGGGTCTAGCTGGTAAAATGCGTATTTATTTCTTCTTTTCTCCAAATATCAAGGGGGGTGTCGCGGGGAGACGTTCCTGTGTAAACATGGCATTTGTATCCGAGATCCCACGAGTGATTCGCTGGCCCCTGTTGTTGAGCTCAATTAATCCTCTTAGCTGGTTTTGTCTCTCCGGGACCAACACACACACACACACACACACACCCACACTCATTCCATTTTTTTTTTAAAGATTGATCCAGGCTTCCAAGGTGTTGGTCTTTTGGAGAAACTCAGTGGAGTTGATGAAACTCCAGGGACAGTAAGTGTAAAAGTACACCATGCCTCGGTGTGACCCAATCTCCGGCCGGCAGCCGGCCCCTCGCTCCCCCGCACAATTAGCCCGGAGAGTCGAGGCGTGATAAGACGGCGCCGCTCCTTTAATCAACCTCGTCCTGAGCCCCCAGATTACGGCTCTATCAGCGCCGCCCGTCCCGCCTCTTCACAGGAGAGGCAGCGGGTCGATAGAGATAAGAAAGAAGAAGAAGGGATGAAGCAAAGGATGGAAATACAAACACGCACTTTTTTCCATCCCCCTTTTTTGTCTCTTTTTTAATCAAAGACAAATCATCCGACGTTCAATTTGCAAATAGAACATTGTATTAACATTTTATTTCTGTACTGTCCAGAACGCAGATTTAGCCTCGGGGCGGGAGTGGAATTACTCTCCTGTTGTTAACAAACAGGAGGATTATGGGTAATGTTCCCATGGTGGAGTCAGCACACCGACGTGCCGCTCCCCGAGCCCTCTGGACGTTTTGGGATTATTTCGTTTTTTCCGGCAGAAACTCGTCGTGTCCTCCAGGCGTCGAGGTGGCCCCGCACGTTTGAAACTGGGACATCACAAAAGGTCAAAGGTGAAACAGACTTTCAACTCATCCTGCAGACAGTAGCACTCGGTTACTTTTTCCCCCAAGTTGGACTTTAAAGGTTTTTTTTTTTTTCATGAGGCTGCAGCTGCTGGTTTATTAAACCATTTTTTCCAGATGACAGATGTAAAACGTCGTTGTTTGCGGTTTTAATTTGTTCTGCTGGGAATTTAAACACAATTGACCTTTGCAAAAATATCAGTGAGTGTGACGCTGTCGCTCTTTGTGTTGGAAAACGACTTCCAGTTAAAGTGTGCATTTTAAGAAGTTGCTCTTTGCCCGCAGAGAAATTGCAGAAGCAGAAACAGAGCGGCATTCAGAGCCGAGAGCGCAAAGTGTTTCAGATGATCCTGGTTGGTAGAATTTGCTTTTCCCAGCCGGGTTTTTTTTTCTTTTTTTTTTATATGCAGCCGCCCCCCCGCGGGACTGGACCCGAACTAAGAGGCGGATCGTCCAAGTGGTTATCCATCACGCTTCGGTCTGTCTCCGCAGGCGGGAGACGCTCAGAGAAACACACACACACACACACACACACCTCTGAGAATATCCTCGCCAGTGACTAAATTGGCTTCAGGAAACTTTTTTCATTTTTTTTTGGAGGGAAAGCGAGTTTGCCCATTAGCAAAGAAAGCAGGTGCAGTGTTTCTGCCCAAACCCCAGGATTTATTCCGTGGCCATCAGGCCCAGAGGAGCAGAATGTTATTTGGCCTTGTTTCATTATGTGTGTGTCTGTGTGTGTGTAGGAGGGTTAAGCTAACTGGGGACTTTTTAAAGTCACCCCCCCCCCCCCCTTTTTTTAAAGCCCCCCCCCCCCCCCCCCCCTCTCAGTGGTTTGTCTGCGTCCGCTGAGCTTTGATTCCGGACATAAAGAAGCCATCGAGTAGAAGAGCTCGTTTTATATGGAGTGTCAACATTTAGTTTATCTTTCACATCGGCATTTTCTCCAGGGTTGCCGGGGGCGACCTGTCAGCGGGAGGAGGTGCTTATTAATAGTGGACACTGTGACAAAAAAAAAAGAAAAGGCTCTTTACATATGCCGTGATAGAGGCGCATTTTACAATTAATGGAAGAAAAAATCGCCAATTATGGACACGACGCTCCAAAGTGGCTTTTAGTGCCCAGACAAGGAGATATGGTGAAACTGACTCTGACACACACACACACACACACACACTGGGGGCCACATCGACATGCACAGTGTGTATCTTTTGCAACTCTTTGATTACTTTGTGGATGCAGTGATTGTGAGGCCACCCTTGATTAGCTGGATTTATTCCCCCGGCCATGCCAGAGGGCCATTTAGGGAAGTTTTTTTTTTTTTTTTTTTTTTGCAGACTCTTTCCATTTATCAAGATTGGAGGCGGAACATGATTTGAATCCTAATGCGTCCTGGTGGCAGAATGCAAACAAGCGCACGGCGCATGCAACTGACTCTCGGTACGTGCGTGTGCATTTCTTTTTATTTCTTTTTTGTTAATTGAGAGACAGAAGAGAATTGATTTTTTTTGGGGGGGGGGGTTTGACCATCACGTGTTGGTTTTGTTCCGTGCCGATGATTTATTTTCAGGATTTAGAGAGTCTGGTTTGATGCTATATAACGTACAGTATATATGACATTTAGTTTCACGTGTTGTTCCAGTTATGTTTTTTTCCTTTTTTTTTGTACATCGTGGCAGAAGGTGAAGTAGAATGCATTTTTATTCACGTTCTCGTCCACTTTTGATGACCTCACTTTTCAGGATTCATACTTCAATCAAGGGGTGTTTAATCTCTCCAGCCTCAGGCTGAAATTCGAAAAAAAAATGTTGGTTTTAATCCATATCTGAGGACTACATTTGGTCGACAGGTGAGGAAAAGACTTTCTGGAGATGTGGCATTACTCAACTTGCTGAAAGGTTGCCGTGGTAACAACCTTTATAGCCTGGGTAACGACCCTATTAGAACGCATTAAGAGGAAGGTGGGGTGGGTGGGCGTCGTCTTGTTTTGTGGTCTTGTCGCTATCTCCGGGATCAGTCTCAAGCCCCGCCCCCTCTCCTCCACCACGCCGAGGTCAGGTGGCCATCGACTGGTGGAGGATTTAAGGCTTTGAAATTGGTGAGCCTTTGTTTTTTCCCGGCACTCCAGCTGAGGTTAATAACCCCTTTTCGGCGCCGTCTCCAGTCGGACATAATTCCGTTTACAGTGTGCGTCTGTTTTGTCGAGCGTCGCACATCTGAAGGTTTCCGCGCCGCGGACTTTAATTTCTCTTTCTCAGAACGTCTTATTAGTCCTGGGAGGCCACTTCCAGAAAATGGCTCCAAATTTATCTGGTTCCACTTCCAGCCTCGCATGTTGGGGGAATTCTTTTACAGTAACACGATGAGAGTGCTCATCAATTCTCTCTTTATGTTGAATTGCAGTCCTCTGGAAAGAACGGCCTCCTGGGAAATTATTTCCCTCTCAACAAACATTGTAGTATCCTGCCTATACATACCTGCATATATCCCACGTGCAGCAGCTGATTTATTTTTTTATTTTTTTTATCCAAATAGCTCCTTTTCTGCAACTGGCTGCACAAAAATAATCCTGAATCGGTGAACGTGTCCGGACTGAATCTGAGCCGCCTGATTGGATTGTCTTCTGCTCTATCTCAGGCTGCATTAAGCAGCTGAAGCTTTGGACGTATAAAAAGGTGATGGATGCCTCCTCCTTACGTCTGGAGCGCTCAGAGCTGACCTCAGCAGAAGGCAGGAGAGGGAGAAAAAAAGAGAGAGAGAGACTGAGATTTACTGTCCTGGCAGGTGAGAGAGGAGATGAGTGGCACTCACACTCACAGTCACGTAAAGCTGCTTTTTATTTTTTATTTTTTTTGCACGACGCTTAGAAACAAATGTGCATTTTGCTGAAATCCCATGAGATCATGGGATTAGCCCCTCCCTCATCTTTAAGTTCATTTATTTCCTCACTTATTCTCATGTTCTAATGTCACAAGAACATCAAGATTCCAGTGGTGCAGTGGAGGTCTCATCTTCTGATTCCCCCCCCCCCACCGTCCGTCTGGGACATATTACGCCAAGAGATGGATCTTGTTCGTCTCTGGGCGGATTTGTGTGTTTGCACACGTGATTCATGCAAATACCAGAGAAGCCCCCCGCTCCCCCCCGTGCATCACTCTGCATATTGTAAGATGACTCACATTCGTATTTTTCATGAAGCCAAGTGAATCCCCACAGACTCTTCACTCAGTAAAAGTGTGTTTAAAAAAAAAAAAAAAATGGAAAAAAACTTGTTCACTCATGCGTCGTCTTAGAGCTCCGATTATTTCAAGTAAATTCCCAACCAGTAGCTGGAGAATTGATGGCTTCCACAGTATGGATTATTATATTATATTACAAAACATGCGTCAATTGAATCAAAGGGCAAAAAAAAAAATGTCAAAACGTTTTCAGTCGTTTTTTTTTTGAGCTGAAAAAAACAAGAAACCGTTGCCAAGATTGCGCAGAATGTAATTTAGTGTGCGACATCATTTCCTCACACACACACGCACACCTGTAATGGAAGGTAAAAAAATACATTAGTATAAAGATATGTGATGTCTCATACATCACATATCTTCATACTAATGTTTTTTTTTTTGTTTGTTTTTTTCACTTGTTTTTACAACCTTCGTGTGTACTCAGAGTGTGTGTGAGAAATGTCTACCCTCTGACACACGTGTGTTTATGGACACATCTATGCGTGTAGGCTAAAATAGCGCGGAGGCTCTTTTTTTTTTTTTTTCAGGGCAGGCTGCCCGGGCCCAGCTGGGGATCAGGCCGAAGACATTACTCAGCTATTAAACTGTTATTTGTAGGTGTCACCCTCAACGGGGGCCGTGCCCATGGAGGCGGGGACACCCTCAAGGTCCACAATCACACACGCGGCCCGGGCTGCCGTGGATCTCCAGCTTGATGGGGCGTACTCAGGGCCGGTAGGGGAGCAGAGGGGGGGGGGGGGGGCAGATCAGGTCGGGGGCGCCACAAGCCACTCCATTTCACTTGTGATGAATCAGCCTGCATTCTTTTCTCCGTGCATTATACACAGACACACACACACACATATATATATATATACTGTATATATATATATATTAAAACAGTGTTTGGATTTTGGGATATCTTTCTCTCTTTTTCTGCTCGTTGATTCACTTTAATGATGATGACATCAATAATTCTATTTTGAAATCTTTCTGTATTGGGAAACCTTTCAGGCCATTGTCTGCGTTATGACGCAGTTTTGACTCACACATCTGCCTTTCTTTGACCATGACTCATATTCAATTTGCATCTTTTGAAAAAATTTAAATAAAAGCCTCTGTAAAGCTTTTGACCATTAAAATAGACCTTTGCTTTTATTGAGCAAAGAGTTCTTCTGTCTTCTCTCATAATGTGCCGGGCATTAGAAGTTTCTGGTAATTGTGCGTTTGACGTGCGAGACGCACAACCAGGCTGATAAGTGACTTATTTGTTTGTGGGGTTTTTTGCGCCCCATTATGCTCCAGCTGCGCCGAGATGTTTTAGGAAGCAGGTTCATTCATTAGCTGCTTCATTAGTTCTGTCCCTCCAGGTATGGAGCCTTTCTGTGATTCACTTTCTTTTCCCCCTCTCTAACTTTGACCAAAACAAATTTAAAATTCCAGACTAGCAGTTTTTCTCTCCATGTCCCTCGGGGACTTTAGCTCTGAATATGAATAATGTCCACAGGGAGAATCAATACCTGGATTTGCATAACTGAGAATGGGGAAAAAAAACAACTAATTGTTTCCTATTTATATAACTCAACAACAGAATCATGGTTTTACCACAAGTTATTCTAATATTAATATATTGATATTATTTGGTGCATTTCTTCTGTATCAGTCGTTATTTTTTGATCTTATCTCCGATTATACATTCACAGTGTGTCGACTTTTGTTTATTACGCAAACACCAAGAAACTCATCATCACAGCGTGACACGTCCTCTCGGAAACTTGTTCAGGTCTCGGCAGTTTTATTTATTTTTCTTTATTTTTTTACAAAAACCTCTGCAAATTATATTTGAGTTATTTAGACTCTTACGTGTCCGATTAGGCCTTGAAGAAGCGGTTTGGCACGCTGCCTCTGATTGTTTTTCTTTCTCTTTTAAACAACACGCGTGTCGGAGGCTTTTGTACCACAGATTTGTGAGGTTGAACGAGTTTGCGCAGGAAGCGTGTTACGGTGACAGCCACCGCACGAACACGCGTGTTGTTGTTGAGTCGGTCCAGAGCGTGCGTGCGCTCTCAGCGTGGGAAATAAAAATCACTGCATTTCGTTTTTTAATATTAATCCTGCCTGCTAGTTGAAAATTAGAGGACGGGAGCTGTGGTTTCTGGTTGCAGATCTGAAGGGAGGCCATTAAATTCAGCCTCATGTTTCTGCTCAACATGTGAACGCTTCAGATAATTCCATAACTTTGATCTGATTACGTACAACAATCCATTTATTCGGGGTTTTAAATGTTAATGCGTGATCTTCCCGTGTGTCGGTACTTCCTCTCAGAGGGAAAATGTGTGAGAGGGAGACACACACACACACACACACATAATATGTGTTAAGGTGCATGTAGAGCACGAGGCTTTGATGTGAGCATCCGTCCCCAGGGGTGATGTGGGTTAGTGCAGATACGGATTCTTTTTTTTTTCTTTACCACACATACACAAACAAGCCTTCAGTGTGAGGCCGAGAAACAAAGCGTGGAGGAAAAAAAACATGGCTTGGCCTCAAAACCACAGAGTCGGATATTTAATCCCAGTGGATGACCTTTGACCCTTTTTTCTTTTTTTTTTTTCCCCCCCACATAAGAGCCACTATCATATTGTGTGACGGATTTCTGTTCTCTCAAGTTGAATCACCACCCAGCTGTTGTGCGAGTGTGTGTTTGAAGTCGTATAAAACCATCCGGGCTAATAAAAGCAGCAACAGGGAAAATGCTGCCAGCAGATTTCCTCCAAATCTCCACAGTAATTCCCCATGAGCCCTGGCATTACTGCCTCGCTACCCAGCCTCAGATTAACACACACACACCACACACACACACACACACTCCGGCCTCCATTTCATGCCGTGTACATTGTTCTTCTGGTATCTACACAATGTCGTCCTCTTTTTAAATCCTGTCAAAGAGCCACCAACGGCGTGAGGCCAGCGTTCAGTAACAACACTGCTGCATTATGGGGGATGTAGGATCAGTAATGAGCATTATTTTTTTATAATTGCATCAGTTTTGATTTGTTTTCCTAGACGTACTAATTGAACCATTGATTAAAAAAAAGGTGCTCAGATATTGTTTTATTTACCAATCAGTTTTTTTTTCCACCAAATAACTACACAATGAATAATTTGCTTGATTGATGAGGCTCAATTGTAAAGTATAATGTCAAACACTTGTAGGGCACAGCTTCACAAATGTGAGTTGTTGCATTTATTTTTTTTTGTAAGTCACTTCGGACGACTAAACCTAAAGATTAATTCATGACAATTCTCTGCAGAATCCAATAATCCCTGAAGCGACAACATGGCGCCCACCGTGGTGAACGTGTTTGCTTGTTCCGCTCCGAAACGCCGAGCTTTTTTTATCTTTTTAATGTATATATGGTTTTCCACACTACAACAATGCAACTTGGTGTTTGGAGAGGAAGGCAAAAAAGAATTTCATTGTACAATGTGCACATGACCAATAAATGCTTGAATCTTGAATCTTGAATCTTGAATATTCTCTGAAGTATTTCTCTAAATTCCCACAGTAAGGCCACGGGAAACAGCTGATCCCACTTATTCTCCTCCCGAGCCTGTTCTCCTCCCGTTCCTGTTCTCCGGCTGCAGGTCGTCGGCCTCGCCGCGCTTCACTTGTCAAAGTGTTTGACCCCGAAAAAAAAAAAACCCCATCAGCATTCCCGGCTACACTCAATCCATCGCCGCACATGCCACACACACACACACACACACACACACACACACACACACTGACCCAGGTTTTTACTTCAGGTAGACACTCAGTGTCACTACAACACCAGAGAGATCAGAGAGATTTGTATTTAACCAGTTTCGCAGGATATAATCCAGATTTACGGTTTCTTTGTCTTTTTTCCAGACTAAAATAATCAAATGGAATTTCATGGAGGCAAAACTTTCATTTTCTGAGCTACAGACATCCAATATATGTCGTAAAATATCTCATTTACTAAATAGAATAATATTTATTCATTCATAACAACAGTTTCATTTAAAGGATGTTAAATGATAGCTGTAGATTTGGAGTGACAGCATGTAGGGGAATCGACACAGGATTCATTTCACTAACTTTGCCGTGTCTTATCTCCTCGTCTCCCCGTTTTTCAAAGTTTACTCTCTTTCAGAGTTTTGGATTTATATCGTCAATTTGTGTAAGTGATGAGAGTGAGGTGAGTCAGTGGCTCCGGCAGCTGGGCCGTAAAGTTTATACACCGCACATAAGGGTCCTGCAGCAGCCCCTTTACAGCTGCTTAGAAGGAATACAGCACTTTATTACATAAAGAAAAAAAAATGGAAAAACTTCTGAATTAAGAAAAAAAAAAAAAAAAGATTGATGTTTTTAGTATTGGACACTATGATTTGTTACACATCAGCACAAAGATGACCAGGATGCAAAGAAAAAGCCGGCGCGATGCCCAGAAATGAACAAACAACGAGAGAGAGAGAGAGGTGCCAAGTTTCCTAAAATAACTTCAGTGTTTCATCCCGTCAGCTCCAGATTTTATTATTACCCACCAGGAAAGTTTCATATGACATTTAACTTCCAGATCAACAGAGATACTGATCCAACAACAGATAGTTTTATATATATATATATATATATATATATACTGTATATATCCATCTCATGATTGTGTGCATGTGATCAGGAAATGAAATGATCGTCACTCAGCGAAATCGCAGTGGACAGAAAGACAGACAGACAGAGAGAGAGAGAAAGCAGGAAGTGTAATTTGCTGAGGTGCATGCTGGGAACTCGTTAGTATTCTGCTGGTGTATGGCACACAAACACGCACACATACGTTGGACGAGGATGTTCATCAGGATGGACAGAGAACAGAGTAATGCAATCATGGGGAGACTCCATCGCTCTCATCGTCGCACACGCACGCACGCGCACACAGACACACAAAGACATGCACACACGCACAGACACAAACACAGACGGACGCACACACTACAGGTTTTAAACCTGCTTTCTTATTCTTCTTCTGTTGCCGTTTGTTGGCGGGTGGTCGTAGCCTTGAGGCACATTGTGCACAAACGCCAGTGTTTTTTGTGTGACAGATGACATCACTATGACATCATCAGACCAGATGTATCTGAATCGAGTTTGGAGCTCATCACTAGAGCTCATCACATAAATGCATCCAAATTGTGTTTTTTTCTCACTATATTTTCAGGTCTGAATGGGCGATTTTTTCCAGCGGTGCATTATCTCTATTATTCTATATTTGCATATCTTCTCATTCTCCGGGTTAAAGGTCATCAGTGACTTGCACAAATTAGCATTTTTTTTGGTGGTATTCACGGCTTGAAATATGGAGGTCTACTTCCTCGCGGTTGCGTTCAGGGAGCGTGATTGATAGATCAGCACTCTGTGGATTTACGCTCTCACAATGATATCCCCCTCCTTTAAAATGTTTTCCGGCATAAGGTCATAATTTATCTCCAGCCTCCAGTGACTCCCTCTCCTCTCCTCCCTCTCCTCCCTCCCCCTCCCCTCCCTCTCCTCCCTCCCTCCCTCCCTCCCTCCCTCCCTCTCTCCTCCTGATAGCATTGCTTGTAATTTATCGTATTGTTTTTAATTAAGTGGATGGCGAGCGGTTTTAAGTGCCCGCCAGTTCCAACACATGCTATTCCTGATCTGATTTTATTATTTATTATTTCTTATTTGATTCAGCACACACACACACACACACCTACAGTAAAGCAAAACTATAAAGCTGAATGTTCGTTCGAGAGGGATTTGAACAGTTACACTTATGTCAATGTGTGTGAATAATGCCTTAAATGTGATTTCCCCATAAACCTGCTCAGTGGAGAGTGTGTGCGTGTGCGTGAAAAGGTTATTTTGTTCTCGATAGTCTCAGGGCTTGAAGATTTTTTTCTTCCGATGGCCGTCATGACATTCCGATGACCTTCCTCGACTTACAACATTAAAAAAAAAAAAAAAAAAATGATAATAAATGATTTTTCTAAATGCACCGTTGCACCGGTCGTGTCGGGACCCCCCGCTGAGGAGGATTCTGTTTATCACGCTGACATTTCGTCTTCCTCCAGACGCTCCACTCAATGTTATGCTAATTTATCCAGATGGGTACATGTGGGTTTTTTTTGTTTTTTTTTACTTACACGTGTTCCTCGTGTCACGGTAACATGTAGGCTGTCAACTTTACACGGATGCTGATTAAGTCTTGTCTACATGGCCTCAAATTTTGAACATTACCATTGCTTTTTGAAGAAGACGAAGAAGCAGCCTAGGTAATAATAAAAAAAAATCCCTGCCATCCAAAATGCAGAGATGTCGCTCTAATTTTATTTATTTATTTATTTTTGAACATGACGGACAGGAAGAAAGCAGCAGGACGCCATGTAGAGGATTTAACCTTTTCCCTCAGCATCCTTCCTGCAGAGCCTCTTTCTCTTATTCGCTCGCTCGCTCTCTCTCTCTCTCTCTCTCCTCCGGGCTCCTCCGTCCCATTGTTTTCTTCCTGTCCCGATTCGGCACTCGTTAAAGAAAAAAATAAAATAAAAAATGTTTGCGCAAAGAGCTCTATCCCCTGAGGTGAAAAGCTGCTGGGTGGTCAGGGAGAGACGGAGAGACCGGTGAGGTGGAAGACAAGAGAAGAAGAGGAGAGGGGGATGAATAGGATGAGTGGTTTCAATGAAAGGATGAAATCCGAGCTGATCCACTGTGACTGATGTCTGTAACCATCGGCATCTGCACCTGTAAATGTCATTTTAGTCGACGTGATGTGGATTTGATTCTTTATTTTAGGCACAAACTGAGGTCACCATGAGTAAAAGAAAAAAAAATGTCATTAACTTACTTACTAGCTAAACATATTTTTACATCTTCAGAAAAGCAGAGTGTAGTGTCCACGTGTATTTTTCATAGCACATTTTTTATTTATTTTTTGACTACATGTATCCCAGCCGCTTCGCAGCCCACCTCCATGTAAACCTGGATCTCCACTTTGCCCACACCCCCTCCTCCCCCCCTGGCGAAATGTGATGCAACGATTTCCAATCCCGTTAACACTCCCTCCCTCCAGCCCTCTGCATCCAGATTTGAGACGTTTTTTTTTTTCCTCCTCCTCTTCCTTTGCTCCACTCGTTCTCTCCTCATTCAGCTCACATGTGCTGCAGAGATCTTGGGGGAGAAGCTCCTCCAGTCTTGACTCCACTCCTCCTCCTCCTCCTCCTCCTCCTCCTCCTCCTCCTCTCGTGCTCACTGAGCACAAGGAGTCGTCTTGATCTCAGACGGTTGAGTTTGCTTCACTGGACCATTTAGAGACCAGATTATTTTTCTCCGATAGCTCCTCGATCGATGAGGCCAGGAACCGTGGACTCTGTCAGGGATGGAGGGGCCACGTGGGGGAAGGAATGCATGCTGGGTAATACAAGGGATGTGGACATGCTCGTGTTCTTGTGGGCCTAATTCAACCGATATAGGAAAGAATGACGGCTCACAAGCACCAAGCCTGATTCATAATAAAACAATGGGAATGACGTATTTTTATTTTTAAAAAGGCACGAGGTGTTTTTTTTTTATATATATTTTATACACATCTAGATGTGTATAAGAGACAGATATATATCTGATGACTCAAAAATTGTAGAATCAGCTGATGCAAAACTAAAAAAACATAAAATGATCATAAGTTTCCGCGTGAGTTGCCGTTTTTACAAATTCTGGTCCAACCTTTTTATTTCTTAATTTCTGATCCTCCTCCAAAGTGTTTCATTAATGTCTAACGAGCTTTTCATTAGGAGAATTCCACTGGGACCTTTATTTGTCAGATTACATTCAACACGAGGAGGTTTAACGTTGGTAATGATTTTATTATTTGCGACGAGGGGCTGAAGGACATTATATTATGAGAACATCAATGCAAAAGAGTGTGTGTGTGTGTGTGTGTGTGTGTGTGTGTGTGTGTTGATCTTTGCAAATGTCATGCTCTGCTGCACGGGGCTGGAATTGGACTCGTTATTAACCCTCTGCCTGTTTGTGTTCAGCCGCGCTGTAATATTCAAACACAACCACTTTTATTTAATTTGCACACGCGGCTTGTTGTCGGCCACAATAGTAACACAACACAGAGAAAAACTGTCATTTCCCCCCCCCCACACCTCATTGAGCCATTTCCTGTGGTGATTGGCCCACGTGTTAACGAGCTCCATACAATAGAAACGTGGACATTGTGTCTCTGGATAGCTGCATTAATTAAGCAGGAACGGCGTGTGTGTGTGTGTGTGTGTTGGTTTGTCTGCTCAGTGATAACGAGCTGCGGTGCCGAGTATGAAAAACGGGAGAGTGCACCAGGGAGACGGAGCCCAGTCAATAGAACACAGCTCCGTCAATGGCCGCCTTGAAAATTCATGATTGTGGAGGAGGAGGAGGAGGAGGAGGAGGAGGAGGCCGCAATAAACAACACGACACCCAAAAAAAAGCAGAGACCCAATTAAAAGCGCCACATCTGGCATCGCCGTGGTAACGCTTTGACCCCTTCACTGCCCCAACCTTTGAGTCCCAGATGTTTCGCAGAGGTTCTGCTGAATCGGGGGAATGGTGTGCCGTGTGACGCGTACATGCTTCAACTTTATCCATGGACGGGAAGTTGGTCATGTATGACCGGCGGTGTGCTGTCCGGATTTAAAGCTTTTGGTTGGTCTAATCTATCTATGATGAGACTATAGAAATACTTTTGTATCCTTTTATATGTTTGATGTGATTGAAAGCTCCAGAAAAAAAAAAAATCCTAATGGACCTGGAGTGGAGTTACATAATCACAATCTCAACGACATAAGTCTTCTAGTGGTCTTCATGTTCAGAGAAATTGTTGGGAAAGCGCTTTGTTCTCGTGCGTCATTATTCGTCAGCTCCTGAGAAAAAATAAAAAAAATATTAATATATATATATATATTTGTGCAAAATGCTTAGTTCCTTTTTCCTCTCTGAAGTATTTTTCCTGCTCACTGCAGGGCTTAATTTATTCAAGGCTGTTAAAAGCAAAAAAAAAAGAGAGAGAGAGAATCTTTCCTTTCGTGAGAGCTGGATTGTTTGGATCTGAGAGAGAGATGTTGCTAGATTAACTCCACATGGATGATGTGGATCAACTGGCGTGCGTAGAATGCACTCTGGGTGGGAACTTTCTTTTTCGCTTGGTTGCTGTCCTCTTGTCTATTTTTTTTTTCCTCTTCTGCTTCTTCATATCCACACGTATGTTCCTCACAGACTCAAACACGCCTCCTGTCTGGCCGCGTTCGTGGTTGACGTCGCTGACGTCTCCACGGTGACAGGCGCTCCGGGGGCCAACGGACATGAGACGGAGGAGAAGGAGACAATCGCGTTGAGACTCCCTTCTCCCCCTCTGACCAAGAACCCAGGTCCAGATTTAAGTGTTCAAATCTCTCTCTCTTTTTTTTTTTGAAGAGTTCTTGTGCTATCCCCCCCTCAAAAAAAAAAAGACGTGTGCAACGGGCCTGTGCTTGTGGGAATACCGTGGCGCGCTGGTGGGAATGAGTGTTGCAGGGTTGTGGAGCTGTCACTGCTACAACGCAACATGCTGTTCAGATCCTCGGGTGAAGCCTCCTGACATCAGAGGTGCTACACAACAGGATGCGTGTTTCCTTTTACTGTGTTTGTGCACCTGTCACGATGATGCGTTTCCCTTTTTATTTGATTTTTTCCTTGCAATGGGCTCCCCCTGCACACTGCAGCGCCACAGAGCCCCCTGCTGGAATCAGAGGTATAGGCGGTGCGTGCGTGCGTGTGTGTGTGTGTGGGTGTGTGTGTGTGTGTGTGTGTGGACGTGGGTCCACACCCACACACGCGACCATGGGCTTTTTTTATTGTTGTTTTTGTTGTTGTTGGTCCCTGAGACACAAAACAAACCGTCCTTCAACTCGCAGCCTTATTTTTTTTATCTTTTAATATTTCCTTGTGAAACCAAATTTCTTCCCGTTAAGGCTCATCTGAGCACGCCAGGCCAAATTAGATCATACAGGCCTTGGTGAAATAAAACGTCTATTATCTTTACACTAGCAATTAGCCAATTATACACTGGCGTTCTCTCCCGCCTGTTCTCCATCCTGGATACACAAACCTTGGAGCCCCCTTTTTTTTTTCAGTCATTCCCTCTGCTTTGATGATTCAGTTCGTTTTTTTCCCTTTTTTTGACCCCCGTTGTGCCTGTCGCACACTGGTGGGTTTTTAACCAGCCGCACCAGCATGTGTGTGATAAGTGTGAAAGAAGAATGGGACGTGGCCTAAACCCAGACAGTTGGAAATAAGACGTTTAAAAAAGAGAGGAGTTGATTCCTCTGCAGTCACACAGGAGGTTCGTTGGAAATGAGCCGAGCTGGTGTGTTGTTTTATGTATATACTGTACATATATATATATTTTTAATAAAGCGCATATATTTCAAAGCACTTCATGCGGCGATGGAGATTGGAGAGTGAGGCTCTGACAGGAGCTGCAGAGGAGCGTGAGAGCATTTATGGAGGCGCGGGCGTGTTATGGAGCGGCAGCGTGATAGCGTTTGAAACTCTAAGAGGCTGACAGGGAATTTAAAAAGGGTCTGAGGTGGTTTAAAGATGGAGGCCGAGGGACGGAGCAGGAGTGGAGGATTGTTCTGGAGGGTTAGGCTGGAAGTGTTGGTTCCGGAACCGGATATTTAAATGTTGGAGTAGAGAGTCCTCTGAAAATGAGAAGGTGCTGGAATAGTGTGGAGGCGAGAAGCCGTGGCAACACAGAGGGTTATTTCGTTATTTTGACTTCCTGTCTTCGTCTCTATCGTGTCCCACAGGAAGTCCCGTCAACCTGACCTGTCGAGCCTTCTTCGGCTACAGCGGAGACGTCAGTCCACTGATCTACTGGATGAAAGGGGAGAAGTTCATCGAGGATCTGGATGAGGAGCGCGTTCAGGAGAGCGACATCAAGTAAGAAAAAAAAATGATAATAATCTTCTGTGTAAAACCCAAAACTGAAATAACAGCCTCTTAGATGACACACGTGTAAGAAAGAATGATTTTTGTTTTCATACATCACTATAATTAATGGTGACTATTCTCCAAACCAGTTCATCTTACCACAGAGCTCCAATAACCACATATAATAAATTCATGAGCTAAATTCTGATTCTTCAAAAAGCGGCAAAAAGGACCCGGGGGGCCGAAAGTGGTAAACACCTATTTAAACCCAGTTAACACAAAGTGTGCGACCACACACACACAACAATGAGAGGAACCTTGTCGTGCTCAGACAACGTTTAAATGAAATTCACGAAGGCTTCAATAATTCAGACAGCTATGCATTCTTTATCATTTACAATATATATGCAGGGCTCAGGTCAACGGCCCTGACACACACGCTAAAACCTTTGCATACCGTATTTAGCTGAGTTTGGGCCTTATTTAGGTCATATGGGGAAAAAGTGGAAAAAATGAAATTGATTTTAATATTTAATATTAATATTTTCAAGGATTTTCAATGTTTAATGATGAAATGCATTTACAATGAACCACAAACCAAAAAACAGACGTGTGTATTTAGTGCTCGTTTGACTTTCAGTCCACGTGGTATTTATCATATTTGCTGTTGTGAGAATTGTAGGTGAGACGTTTGATTGATTGGCTGCACTTGATTGATTAGGACTGGGATGACGGTAGATACTCATCTCAGTATTGATCGGGTGGGAAAAGGGCAGCGTTTCCCACTCGTGACACTTCACCCACTTTATTCTCACAATGATGATGATGACGATCTTGAGTTGGAGAGCGGACCTCGCCCTCAGAGGAATAATCAATGCACACGATCAGAAGAAGGACAGACACTCATTTGATGATCAATCACTGATCAAAAGGTATTGATTGTTTATTATCAGACTATTTGATGGACACCAGAGATTTGCTAATGGTAATAAAATGGAGTCGGAGGATCTGCAGTAATATTGTTTTGCTCGTGTCCCCATAGGAACACACTTACACACACACACACACACACACACACATCTGGAGAATCACCGTGGTGGACAAATGGCGCCTAATGAAAAGGTTAACTGTAAGCAGCGAGACGAGTCCGTGACCCGGACCGTGACCTGGCATTTCAACACGTCCCTGTTAGCGCGACATCACTTCCTCTCAGGAAGGACACTGGGCCAATTAGAGTCTGGATGAGGAAGAGGAGTCAAAGTGAAGGTGGTGTAATAATAACAAGAAGGAAGAATAGTGAGGAGAGCAGGGCCCGAAGTGAAAACACTCACAATGTGTGAGATTTAATTTATGACATATTTTTTCGCCGTGTTTCTCTTTATTTCTTTTTATTTTTTCTCTCCGTTCCCATTTCAGCGTGCTCCACTTCAAACCCCTTCTCTCTGACATCGTTCCACCAGCTTTTAGCTTTGAAATGTAAATGAATCACACAGGAGTGTATTCCCTGAGGATCCGCCTGTAATACATGAAATGGATCTTTTTGGAGTGTTTGCGGCTGAGATTCCGAGTTGATTTAAAAAGTGAGTGGCTGTAGAACAAGAAGTAAAAAAATAAAAACACAAGGTCCAGGTGCATGGAAACTATTTTTATTTATTTTATTTATTTTATTTATTTTATTTATTTTATTTATTTTATTTATTTTATTTATTTTATTTATTTTATTTATTTTATTTTTTCATTTCAGTCTGTTTAATCCTACAGATGTATTATTATAAAAAAAAAATACTTTTATAGATAGTTTAAGGCTTTACAGTTTGACCACACACCAGCCGACCTTTACCTTCACCAACACCAGGGATTCTCAGCACGCTCGATTTTCCATTTATCTGTTTTCTCGCAGGTCAGGGTCACGACACAACACAGGCAGACAACAACATTTTCAATGCAAACTTTCCCCAGGCTCCTCCAGGGCTGTTCATGAAGCACGAAGAAGAAGGTCAGAGGTTAAAACTCTCCTCCTACGTGAAGTGTGGTTTAATGTATATAGTAATATGCCTGGTGGCTTCATCTGTCGCTTTAAACCCATTTTACATTTCTAATCTTTTTTTTTTTTTTGAACATGCGGTGAATCCGTTCAAATTTTCCTTCAGGCGTGTTGTCAGGAGATGTGCAGCAGAAATGTGTTTTTCTGTATATATATTTATACATATAGAGGGTAGGACGAGGTGCGGTTGAAAAGTTCAGGTGTCATTTCGTGTGTCTGCAGGAGGCGAGAGAGAGAGAGTATGCAGGAGATAACACGACGTTCAGTATCTGACGATATGATCCTACGGCTGGCTGTGTTCGAAGTTAAGAATGAGGCTGACAATTTCTGGGGAATGTTTTTAACGTGACACTGACTTGGCACTTGAGGATTTACGGCTTTTACTCAACTAATGAATTGTTTAATTATTATTATTATTATTATTATTTAACTATAATTCTTTTTTACAGCTCACTCTATATCTTCACTCTAGACCTTTATCTCAACCTAATTTGATAAAGGACTAAATACATTTTCCTCTCACACAGGAAGTGACCTCCGTACTTCCCCTCCGCTCAGGAAGTACCCCCTCATAATTTGCTTTAATAAAGCATCTCCTCCACATCTGTGTTTCATACAATGCATTATTCCTCGTATTGTTCCCTATTGTGCGCGGTCAATAAAGACAAAAAAAAATCTCTGCCAGAGGGATATTTTCCACCAATTACGCGCAGCACTCAGTTAAAAGCTAATGCAGCATCGTCGTCGTGGCAACGGCGCCGGCTTTGTACTTGTGTCTTTATTTCTCCTGCATTTCACCATCTGCTTTGTTTCACCCTCTCATTGATCATCGGGCATTAGGTGAGATTTGGTTTTCAGGTGCCCCCCGGCCTCCGGCGGATGAATGCCCGAGTGGCACTCGTACCGTTTCGCACTGTTAGCTCCATGCATCATTAAACAGGGTTTTTTTTATTTAGTATTATTTATTTATTTTTTAAAGCCTTATCAGCACGTATATATGTTTTTTTTTTTTGTTCTTTTGTTCTTTTTTTTGTTGTTTTTTTAATGAATGCTTTAACCAGTGTTATTTAAATACCAGTTTATTTTTTGCCATCTGCTCTTTTAGTTTTCACTTGTTGTATTTTTTGGGGGCATCGTGAATCCAGCTGGTAAAAAGCCCAAATATGGCATTCCTGCAGGAAACGCAAGCCATTTCCTCCAACTCGTTTAAATGTAATTCTATTACAACACTTTATGTGAAGAAGTTTATCCACAGTTTGATTCTCCATCAGAGCAAACTCCTTAAATTCCAAGTCCAAAAGCTACACCCCCAACTTTAATTCAATTTAGATTAGGTCAGATTTTGGAAAATCATCCAAATTTGTCTGTAACTTTCCAAAAAACAATAATCAAACATTTATGTTAAGAGACTTAAATCGAAATGTTTTGGGCTTATCTTTGCTTCGTAATAATTTGACACCTCGGAAAGAAAATAATCATAAATCCTCTTTTTTTTTTATAGATAAAAAAAGTGAAACTCCATATTATGATCAGTTGAGCGGAGATTGTTCACATCATCATGTTATCGTTGTCGTCCTGATCATGCTGAGGCACGCTGATGTTGGCATTTAGGTCAACGCACATCTGTGTGTGGGTGCGCGCAGAGCTCGTGTGTCGACGCACAACTTCTCTGATTCTCTGCAACAAAAAACAACTCTGGTTGTGTTCCAAAGTGTTGAAGTTGTGTCATTTGACATTTTGAGGTTTCGTGTCTCGCTCGTAGCTCGTTAACACTGTCGCGGAGACACAGATCATAAAGAGGAGGCTGGATTATTTTTTTTTATTTTTTTTGCAGACGAACGCACGCTGCCGAGTGTTGTGTGTCTGTGTGTGTAGAAATCTGAGTGTCATTGTTTGTGCCGTGATGCTGCTTCCAGTCGTTTGCATGTCACGGTTGGATTCTGTTTCACAAAAACATCAAAAGGGGCTTTTTTTCTTTATTTCTTTTTTTCTTTTCTTTTTTAACCCTGTGGCTAAATGCTGTGTGATAGGTCACGGCTGTAGCGCATCATGACATTCACACTATTATCCCCGTACCCGCATGTCACCACGAATACGCGTCAAGAGGCGCGGTGTGCTTCCGCAAAGGCACATTGTGTCGTGACTCACGATGGCGTATTTCTACGATTTTGTGGAGGTAACAAAAAAAAGATATAATCATTTCTTGTGTTTGTTTTTTACATTTTGGAAAAATCCATATTTTTCAAAGTTATTATTCTTTTTTATTTATTTAAAATTTGGGGAAAAAAATCCATATTTTGTTTAGAGCGGTGATATTTGGAGTAATTGTTCCTATAGTTTTCCTGGCCCAGAGTGAGAAGCTGTGATTTCATGTCGTTCTGGGACTTTTTCCTCCTCTGTGTTTTCTGTGTCTGGTCTGGATCTTGTTTGGACAAATGTTTGAAGTCATGTTCAGATTTTAAAAGCAAACACTTGTTTGGTAAAAAATAATAATATATATATACTGTATATATATATATAAAAAGGTGAAGTGAAAAGTTTTTTCATTAACACGACAACAGCTTGATGTTTCCTCAAGTCCAAATTGCAGAAAATAAATAAATAATAATCCATTCCTGTCCGTGTATCTCTCAGAAACTCGTCTCCTTGAAGAAGGTAAAATCACCAAAGCTTAATTGGACAACAATCAACAATGTGTCCGTCTCTGCCGTTCCATTAAATGTGGAGGCAATTTGATTTTAAATGTTTTTTCAGTTTGGCCATTTTAAATTTCCTTTTTTTGAAATATAATTAATTTCGCTGTCTCTCTCGTCTCCTGCAGGACCATCCGGGAGCACCTGGGCGAGCAAGAAGTTTCCATCTCTCTCACCATCGACTCTCTGGAGGAAAACGATTTCGGAAACTACTCCTGCTACGTGGAGAACGGCAACGGACGGAGACAAGCCAACATCCAGCTCACCAAGAAAGGTAAAGACACCGCACGCACGCGCACACACACACACACACACACACACACACACACACACACACACACACACACACACAC
>JAFBJU010004218.1:265762-331973 GCA_016785305.1 Colistium nudipinnis | reverse complement strand
TCACACTTTTTTCACTTTTCCTTACCTCAGTCATATTTTTCTGCGTTTTGCATGTATTTATGCATGTTTTCACATTATTTTGTTTTTTGACTTTTTCAACATTTTTGAACGGCATGCTATACTATGACGTTTTTAGTCAAATTATGGACGACATACTTAAACCTTTTTTAATTTTTTCACTTTTCTTTACCTCAGTCATATATTTGAGCGTTTTGCATGTTTTATGCATGTTTTCATTTTATTTTCATTTTTGACATTTTCGACATTTTTGAACGACATGCTATACTATGACGATTTTGGTCAAATTTTCCACAACATACATTTTTTTTCTCCCACTTTTTTCACTTTTCTTTACCTCAGTCATATTTTTGAGCATTTTGCATGTATTTATGCATGTTTACACATAATACATTTTTTTGACTTTTTCGACCTTTTTGAACGGCATGCTATACTATGACGTTTTTAGTCAAAATATGGACAACATACTTAAATATTTTCTTTTTCAATCTTTCACTTTTTTTCACCTTAGTCATATATTTGAGCGTTTTGCATGTTTTTTTTTCATTTTTTCATGTAATTTAATTTTTTTGACTTTTCACGTTTTTGAACAACATACTATACTATGACGATTTTGGTCAAATTTTCAACAACATACATTTTTTTTTCTCTACCTTTTTTTCACTTTTTTTTCATCTCAGTCATATTTGAGAGTTTTGCATGTGTTTATGCATCTTTTCACATTATTTTATTTTTTGACTTTTTCAACATTTTTGAACGGCATGCTATACTATGACGTTTTTAGTTAAATTATGGACACCATAGTTAAAACATTTTTTTTTCAAGTTTTTCACTTTTTTCACCTCAGGCATATATTTGAGCGTTTTGCATGTTTTATGCATGTTTTAATTTTATTTTCATTTTTTGACATTTTCAACATTTTTGAACGACATGCTATACTATGACGATTTTGGTCAAATTTTCAACAACATACACATTTTTTTTATTCCCACTTTTCTTTACGTCAGTCATATATTTGAGCAATTTGCATGTTTTTTTTGCATGTTTTAATTTAATTTTTTTTTTTTGACTTTTCACGTTTTTGAACGACATACTATACTATGACGATTTTGGTCAAATTTTCAACATCAATTTTTTTTTCTCCAACTTTTTTTTCACTTTTTTTTTCACCTCAGTCATATATTTGATCATGTTGCATGTGTTTATGCATGTTTTCACATTATTTTATTTTTTGACTTTTTCGACATTTTTGAATGGCATGCTATACTATGACGTTTTTAGTCAAATTATGGACAACATAGTTAATTTTTTTTTTTCAAGTTTTTCACTTTTTTTCACCTCAGTCATATATTTGAGCGTTTATCATGTGTCTATGCATGTTTTCAAGTTATTTTAATTTTTTGACATTTTTGACATTTTTGAACGACATGCTATACTATGACAATTTTGGTCAAATTTTCAATGACATACACATTTTTTTTATTCCCACTTTTCTTTACCTCAGTCATATATTTGAGCGATTTGCATGTTTTTTTTGCATGTTTTCATTTAATTTAATTTTTTGGACTTTTCACGTTTTTGAACGGCATGCTATACTATGACGTTTTTAGTCAAAATATGGACAACATACTTAAATATTTTTTTTTTTACATTTTTTAACTTTTTTTCACCTTAGTCATTTTTTTGAGCGTTTTGCATGTTTTATGCATGTTTTCATTTTATTTTCATTTTTTTACATTTTCGACATTTTTGAACGGCATGCTATACTATGACGTTTTTAGTCAAAATATGGACAACATACTTAAATATTTTTTTTTAACATTTTTTAACTTTTTTTCACCTTAGTCATTTTTTTGAGCGTTTTGCATGTTTTATGCATGTTTTCATTTTATTTTCATTTTTTTACATTTTCGACATTTTTGAACGACATGCTATACTATGACGATTTTGGTCAAATTTTCAACAACATACAATTTTTTTTAATACCCACTTTTCTTTCACTTTTTTTTCACCTCAGTCATATATTTGAGCATGTTGCATGTGTTTATGCATGTTTTCACATTATTTTATTTTTTTACTTTTTCGACATTTTTGAACAGAATGCTATACTATGACGATTTTAGTCAAATTATGGACGACATACTTAAATCTTTTTTCAATTTTTTCACTTTTCTTTACCTCAGTCATATATTTCAGCGTTTTGCATGTGTTTATGCATGTTTTCATGTTATTTTCATTTTTTTACATTTTTGAACGACATGCTATACTATGACGATTTTGGTCAAATTTTCAACAACATACACATTTTTTTTATTCCCACTTTTCTTTACCTCAGTCATATATTTGGGCGATTTGCATGTTTTTTTTTACATGTTTTAATTTAATTTAATTTTTTGGACTTTTCACGTTTTTGAACGACATACTATACTACGACGATTTTGGTCAAATTTTCAACATCAATTTTTTTTTCTCCAACTTTTTTTTCACTTTTTTTCACCTCAGTCATATATTTGATCATGTTGCATGTGTTTATGCATGTTTTCACATTATTTAATTTTTTGACTTTTCGAAATTTTTGAACGGCATGCTATACTATGACGTTTTTAGTCAAATTATGGACACCATAGTTCAATTTTTTTGTTTTCAAGTTTTTCACTTTTTTTCACCTCAGTCATATATTTGAGCGTTTTTCATGTGTTTATGCATGTTTTCAAGTTATTTTCATTTTTTGCCATTTTTGAACGACATGCTATACTATGACAATTTTGGTCAAATTTTCAATGACATACACATTTTTTTTATTCACACTTTTTTCACTTTTCTTTACCTCAGTCATATATTTCAGCGTTTTGCATGTTTTTGTGCATGTTTTCATTTTATAATTTTTTTTTACTTTTGTACGTTTTTGAACGACATACTATACTATGACGTTTTTTGTCAAACTATGGACGACATACTTAAAAATGTTTTTTTTTGTTTGTTTTTTTTCACTTTTTTTCACCTCAGTTATATATTTGAGCGTTTTGCATGTGTTTATGCATGTTTTCATGTTATTTTCATTTTTTGACATTTTTGAACGATATGCTATACTATGACGATTTTGGTCAAATTTTCCACAACATACATTTTTTTTTCTCCCACTTTTTTCACTTTTCTTTACCTCAGTCATATTTTTGAGCATTTTGCATGTATTTATGCATGTTTTCACATAATTTATTTTTTTGACTTTTTCGACATTTTTGAACGGCATGCTATACTATGACGTTTTTAGTCAAAATATGGACAACATAGTTAAAAAATGTTTTTTCAAGTTTTTCACTTTTTTCACCTCAGTCATATATTTGAGAGTTTTGCATGTGTTTATGCATGTCTTCATGTTATTTTCATTTTTTGACATTTTCGACATTTTTGAACGACATGCTATACTATGACGAATTAGGTCAAATTTTCAACAACATACATTTTTTTTTTCCTCCCACTTCTTTCACTTTTCCTTACCTCAGTCATATTTTTCAGCGTTTTGCATGTATTTATGCATGTTTTCACATTATTTAATTTTTTGACTTTTTCGACATTTTTGAACGGCATGCTATACTATGACGTTTTTAGTCAAATTATGGACAACATACTTAAGTCTTTTTTCAATTTTTTCACTTTTCTTTACCTCAGTCATATATTTGAGCGTTTTGTATGTGTTTATGCATGTTTTCATGTTATTTTCATTTTTTGACATTTTTGACATTTTTGAACGACATGCTATACCAGGGGTCGGCAACCCGCGGCTCCGGAGCCGCATGTGGCTCTTTCATCCCTCTGCTGCGGCTCCCTGTGGCTTTAGAAAATAAATAACGAGTATTTAATTTAATGTATTTTATTTTAGTTCGTTCGTTTTTAAAATGTAATTCTAAATTTGAAGATTATGGTGATTATAAATAATACAAAATTAAACGTATTAATTTTTTTTGTCGCTCATAATATACGTCACAACCATCGACAGTGGATGTATAACCGGTCACAACCGCCAAATTGCGCGCGATTTCTTGAATCTTTCGACCCCCAGGTAGGACAACTATGGATAAATCTAAGATAAAGTGTCTGAAGAAAAGTGTCTGAAGAAAAACAGAACGTTTAATGGCACGTGGGCAGATTCGTTCGCCTTCACTGCTGACGAGACGGGTTTACCAGTATGCTTACTATGTAATGAGAAGCAGTCCTGTCGATCTTCGGCTCCACATACATATGTGAGCAGGTCTTTTCCAACACGAACTACATTAAAAACAGACATCGCTCACGCCTGACAGACGACAGCTTACAGTCTGGTGTGAAGATGAAGGTAACGTCATACAGCCCTGATGTGCAGAAATGTAATTTTGCTTCTCTTTAACAGTTCATTGATTCCTAAATGCAACACACTATAGTTTGTTTATACATATATAAAGGTAAAAAACGATGATGAAAAGATGCAGTGTGGCTTCATTTTAAATGTCAAAAAGATTTTGTGGCTCCCAGTGTTTTCTTTTCTGTGGGAAATGGGTCCAAATGGCTCTTTGACTCGTAAAGGTTGCCGACCCCTGTGCTATACTATGACGATTTTGGTCAAATTTTCCACAACATACATTTTTTTTCTCCCACTTTTTTCACTTTTCTTTACCTCAGTCATATTTTTGAGCATTTTGCATGTATTTATGCATGTTTTCACATAATTAAATTTTTTGACTTTTTCGACCTTTTTGAACGGCATGCTATACTATGACGTTTTTAGTCAAAATATGAACAACATACTTAAATATTTCTTTTTAAATTTTTTCACTTTTTTTCACCTTAGTCATATATTTGAGTGTTTTGCATGTTTTTTTTTTGCATTTTTTCATGTAATTAAATTTGTTTGACTTTTCACATTTTTGAATGACATGCTATACTATGACGAATTAAGTCAAATTTTCAACAACATACATTTTTTTTTTCCTCCCACTTTTTTCACTTTTCCTTACCTCAGTCATATTTTTCAGCGTTTTGCATGTATTTATGCATGTTTTCACATTATTTAATTTTTTGACTTTTTCGACATTTTTGAACGGCATGCTATACTATGACGTTTTTAGTCAAATTATGGACGACATACCTAAATCTTTTTTCAATGTTTTCACTTTTCTTTACCTCAGTCATATATTTGAGCGTTTTGCATGTGTTTATGCATGTTTTCATGTTGTTTTAATTTTTTGACATTTTTGACATTCTTGAACGACATGCTATACTATGACGATTTTGGTCAAATTTTCAATGACATACAATTTTTTTCTTTATTCCCACTTTTTTCACTTTTCTTTACCTCAGTCATATATTGGAGCGTTTTGCATGTGTTTATGCATGTTTTCATGTTATTTTTATTTTTGGACATTTTTGAACGGCATGCTATACTATGACATTTTTAGTCAAATTATGGACAACATACAGTACTTAAATATTTGTTTTCACTTTGTTTCACCTCAGTCATGTATTTGAGCGTTTTGCATGTGTTTATCCATGTTTTCATGTTATTTTAATTTTTTTACATTTTCGACATTTTTGAACGACATGCTATACTATGACGATTTTGGTAAAATTTTCTTTGACATACTTCATTTTTTTTATTCCCACTTTTTTCACTTTTTTTTCACCTCAGTCATATATTATAGCGTGTTGCATGTGTTTATGCATGTTTTCACATTATTTTATTTTTTATCTTTTTCGACATTTTTGAACAGCATGCTATACTATGACGTTTTTAGTCAAATTATGGACCACATACTTAAAACATTTTTTTTTTAATTTTTTTCACCTCAGTCGTATATTTGAGAATTTTGCATGTGTTTATGCATTTTTTCATGTTATTTTATTTTTCAACTTTTTCTACATTTTTGAACAACATGCTATACTATGACGATTTTGGTAAAATTTTCAATGACATACACAATTTTTTTTTATTCACACTTTTCTTTACCTCAGTCATATATTTGAGCGTTTTTCATGTTTTATGCATGTATTCAAGGTTTTAAATGTTTTTATCTTTTTGAATGACATGCTATACTATGATGTTTTTGGTAAAGTTTTCAACGACATACTTAATTTTCAGTCATTTATTTGAGCATTTTGCATGTTTTATGCATGTTTTCATGTTATTTAAATTTTTTGACATTTTATGACATTTTATGACATGCTATACTATGACGTTTATCACTTTTTTTTCCACCTACTGTATTCTTTGCATTGGCGACATTCCTATTCAAACTATAGTAACAAATCATGCTATATTATGAAATCGTTCACTTTTTTTACACCTATGCCATATTTTTCTGCATTGCAGAAGTTACAATGCATGTTTCAAGTGTTTTAAAATGATTTGACTTTTTTTCATTTTTGGATGACATACTGTCAATTGTTTTCGTCAAATTGCTTAACTATCACTGTTTTCACTTTATTTTCACTTTACCTTTTTTTTTTTCTTCATAGCTGATGTTGCTATGCTTTTTTCAAGTATAAAATGTTATGACATTTTTGGACAACATACTATAGTATGACTTTTGTCAAATTTTGGAAAACATGATGACGCTTTTCAATATTTTTTCACCTCTATCATACTTTTATCCATTGCCTTGACATTTTTGGATGGCATACTATACTATGACGTTTTTCACTTTTTTCACTTTCTTGCTATACTGTTCTGAATATTTTCTCACCTCTGCCATATTTTTTGCACTGCCAATGTTCCTATGCATGTTTTAAGTTTTTTACCTTTTTTTTACTTTTTTGACACAAGGCTGGAGTAAGGCCTATTTGCGTATTTTTTTACAAAACGCTATCCTATGGCATCTTTCACAAGATTTATCATATAATATAGGTCAATTATGGGAGAGGAACTCAACATAACCCAGGTGGGACTTGAACCCACAATCTTCAGCTGAAATGCTGATGCCTTATCCATTAGGCCACCGGGTCTTTCCAAGTATCTCCATATTATGACACTTTATTTTACTATTCTGTTTCTTTGGTTGGATTTAGGCCAATTGGTCTTCATACGGTGCTCTTTTTTGACAGATCTCTATGGTTATTTGATACATTTCTAGAAACCTACTGTATTAATACGTTTTGGTCTGATTTGAGGCCAACATCTTTTTGGTCACATTTTAGAAGGTTTTGTGGACACTATGTGACTCTACATGACCCAGATGGGATTTGAACCCACAATCTTAGGTCGTTGTAGAATTGCGCTATGTCCTTTTTATTTAACTTCTCTATGACATGTTTGTTTCAAAATTTTAGACTGTGCGGTTTTTTGGACAATATATGACACGTGGGACTTGAGCCCCAATCCCCAGCTACGGAGCCTTATCCATTATTAGATTTTTTTTCAAATCTAATTCAACTGATGAAATCCTGAATGGCAACGGCAATTCATTTCAGTAACTCACAATATAAATGTAACAGCACCTTGAGTTTTAAAGAGACATGGTTTGAATATTGGCTTTTTCAGTGATTTGCAAGTAGACAATAACAAGTAGTAAACAACCCCAGGTGAAACTTTTTTCAATTGCTTATTTTTTTAAATATTTATTTATAATATTTGGCTTAATATTAAAAGCCATTGATGTCCCGTCTTCATGCCCCAGTAAGCTTGACATGCCTTTGAATTGCTTGCTCCACACTTGTTGCAATGGCCAGTGGTACATCAAAACCATATTGACCATATTAACGTGTGTTCTCCAAAAAGCTGTGTTAAGGTCAACTGTTCAAGTAGCTGTGTGTGTACTGTTTTTACTCCCAGGCATGTGTGTGTGTCTCTGTGTGAACTATAGCTGGACGGTGTGGTATGTTGACTATGTTCTAAATGGTAATGCAGCAGTCTATCTACATTGAGTAAGCGCACTGGGAGTTCCCTGGACAAGCCTGCCAACTTCTCTTAGCCATGGCGATGGGTTATCAAAGCAGACACTTGGCAACCTACTTTCCGAAGCAAAGCATCTGCCCATTCAGAGGCAATGGGGCTAATGTCAGACTCTATCATTCTTATGCTCAAAATGACCTTGGCGTCAGCATACACAGCAATAACTGATGCAAGGGTTTTAGGCGCAAGAAGGAGAAAATATAACTACAAATCAATTCAAGTTTCAACATTGGTCCTGGTGACAGCCATTACTGAAACAAAGTCACCTTCAGAGCGACAAGAGGTAGCCATTACTTCTTTAAGAGTTGGGTTATTGATATTCTGTTCGCTTTGGACATGCCTGCTTGCATTGCAAGTTTTGGAATGGAAAAATGCACTCGCACCAAAGACACTGGAGACACTTAAAAACATCTGGCATCTGTTTAACCTGCGGTCTGTCTCTCTCTTTCAAAAGATACATGGAGGAGAGACTCGAAATCTTAATGAAGCCCACCAAATATAAATCCACCTGCATTTATTATTACTTCACCGCTATAGGAAAGGATGTAAATACGTTTGTTCTGGCTCAAATTCTTAAACAAAATGATCAGGCGTTGGTTTTGCAGATGAGTAGTACAAAATGGTTTACTTAGACATGGAAACGATGTAAAATTTCAAAATTGCATATTATAAACACTCTTTTTAAAGCTCCCCCACAAGGGGCATTTTCAATTGTACTTTTTTTTTTCCTTCACTACTACACTCAAGCTTACACTTAGTATCATGACTAACTCTGAAATCATAGAACAGGGCTTCTCAAAATCAGGACTTCCCATTTTAGGATTCTAAATGTGAAATTAGCCTAGGGTTTCGGCGAAGGGGAGCTGGGAGAGATGGTTTTCAGGGACCCCAAAGGCGCTGGTTTTGGTTCCCGTGTCGCTCCGACATCAGGAAGTGGGTGAAAGTTCAAGAAGCCCAAAAGTGTCTTCCAGTTTTCACCCACTTTCCGATGTCTGAGCAACACAGGGCCAAGACCTTAATAACTGTGGAATTAGGGTAAGGGTTTTGGTGAAGGGCCGCTGCTATGAGTGACTTACCACTGGTGGTGGTGATGAGGAATGGAGTATGAGTTTGAACATCTCCTGAAGAGCTTCTGGTGACAACCAGCATTCTGAAACAAGCTGGTGGAGGCTGGCTGCACAGTGGTTATGGTGTTCGAACGACAGCTAGAAGCCTGGACAGAGAGAAAGAACATTTTTAACTTTGACCGCGGGTGAATGGTGAGCATAGAACGCAAGTATTTTGAGGAACACTCAGGCTACTCAAGGTGGACATTGCTCATCGGGGCATTTTCAATTGTACTTTTTTTTTTCCTTCACTACTACACTCAAGCTTACACTTAGTATCATGACTAACTCTGAAATCATAGAACAGGGCTTCTCAAAATCAGGACTTCCCATTTTAGGATTCTAAATGTGAAATTAGCCTAGGGTTTCGGAACACTCAGGCTACTCAAGGTGGACATTGCTCATCTGTAATGGTGCAGATTATCACAGAAGTTCTCGACGCAGGCTAAAGGTTTTTAATTTTTCTTCCCTGCAAACAGCCGGACAAGTGGCACTTTTGCAAAATCTCCCCAGTGTCTGGGTCCCCGCCATGCGCTAGGCCAGCAATCTGTTTTGTATGAACTGTTTGTGTTCCTCTGACACATTTGGTGTTATTATAATGGCCTGGAAACCACAGAGCAATATCGTAGGGGATTATTATACCTTTAAATCACCTGTGAGAAACAATCCGAGTGCATAGGAATTCCATTAATCATCTTTGCCAGGGTGCAGCTCAAATTAAATCCTGAGCCCTCGTACTCACAGGCACAGAAAAGACCCACAAGGAAAATGTACTCTTCACTTTCAGCACACGGCTCCGTTTCTCATTCTCAAATAGAGACTTTCATGAGTCCAACAATGTAATGAAAATACCAAAACCCAGGCACTTTCAGAGTTTCAGACTAAATGATGGCGTGAGGCGAGGGAAGTGATTAAAAACCAAACGCAGGAAGCCAAATAGTCTGTTGTGTGGAACTACTCGAATTGACTTGATGATGAGCTTCACCGTACAGCGCTGCAAAGGCTCTGTTTAGTCTTCCTGTTTAAATATTTATTACAGAGCTAAATGAAAACGCCGCTATCCTGCAAAAATGACCCCTAACATTTAACAACCACATTAAATCAACATTTTTTTGCTCCAAAAATGACAACGTGGAGAGACATGGATCGCAATTAACTCTCCAGAAAAGTGGACGGACGTGGGACAGCCAAATACCCAACCACCGTTGGCCAATCAATAAATCAGCCAAAAGGGACCTCGTGCCAACGTCTCTTTAATTGCCAGTCCTTCGCTAAATGATTCAGGTTTTGCTGGAGGCTTTAATGAGGTGTTGAATTTCACTGCAGGGATTGAAGCACAGGCAATTAAAAGGCGACGTGGTCCGGCTGAAGGAGTGAGAAGAGGAGACCAATGTCTACCAGATATTCACACCCTCAGAACTGGTGGACAGCACTGGAGTCCTAAACCCACGCGTTTCATGAATACACAAACCCACAAGTGCAATAAACAATGTGTTAGATTTATTGGAGAGCAATTTCATTTCGAAATCCATCTATTCCTTTGTTGCAGGTGCCATTGTTTCCCCAAGAGAGACCTTCGTGCCTGGCATTGGATGTTTTCAATCTAAACTTTACAATCCCGTACGCACATGCTGGGTTTAGGGTGAACCACCATATGCATCATTTACTCGCGGGCTTCGCAGGCATCGCCAACTTTATCCTCAGGCAATTATTTACTTGATTTCAAGGAGTGTTTTGATTTGGCGTACATTCAGGGCAGGACGGGGAACTAAACGGTGAAGTCAAACACTGTTCAAAAGAGCTACCCCGAGCTTCTCCCCAGGAGAGGCAGAAATGAGGTTGGAGAGGTGTATTTGTAAATTAGCTCCGAGATCTGAAATCGTGTTTTTGTTTTAACCTACGATATATTACAACATTACATTTACATCATTTAAATGACATGCTTTTTATGCTGATCATGTTCTCTTGGATGGTAATAAATACTGACATACCACACCATGTCAACAAACAAAAATAAAAGCAAATGGAAAACTCGGTAGTTAATGTTCACTAAAAGCACACTGTACAATATTCATTAACTAATATTTCAGAGAGACCTCTTTATAATCTGGTGTAGACTTTTTTCTATGTCCATTATGCAGCATAGGTGATAGTGGTAAATGTGCACAAAAGATGTTGTCCATTACATTAAGTAGCCCAGCGAAAACCAGTGCAATTTATGGTCAGCCAAACTCCTGTTTATGCAAATGGCTTGCATGGTTATTGGAGCAGGCTCCACAGTGTCTATTATCAAGTCATCACAATTTGTACCCGCTACACAGGACTGGTTTGGAAGGTCTGGGTTTCTCCAACAAACAGACGGTGGGCTGTAATTAAGGCTGCGAAGTGTCACACGCAAGAGTGAACAATGGGAGTAATGGATGTTATTGAAGCACTCCACTTACCGATGAGGAAGCCTGAACCCGATCATCTCTCCCCGTTGTGGGCATGTTATGTAAAAATGAAACCAGGGTGAGCCTTTTTTGGAGAGCTTGAAAGGCAAAGGCATCATTTAGACCTAGCGTAACCTAGCCTATGCGTTACCTGCATTAAAAGGCACAACTGAGGCTTCGGCCAGCCGGAACACATCCAGGTCAATACGCGCTAATCATCATAAAACCACGATGTATTGCCAGAGAGCTAACATAGTACCACCGGATGGAGAGTATATACTGTAAAGTTTATGACCATACAAAGTTCTTTTTTCAAATCAGGCTTGAATAGCCGTGACCACCAGGGAACAAGCTTCAAGCAAAACCTTCAAGCAAACTGGAAAAACACGCCTTTAATAAACCGTTTTTAATGTTCGTGGTGGTTTACTCTGTTCATTGTGCGCGTCTAGTAGATATTGAACAGGTCTGGAGGTGGAGGAGGTATTCAGAAAATGCGGCAATACCCATGAGCTTTTAAAAAAAATAATAATAATAATCTGTACAACATTTCAAATAATGTATTCAAATTTTCCACATTTAACGTAATAAACATTCGATTCTCGGAACAATTTCGCCACCTCATTTTCTTCCCTGCTCCCCTACACTTCCTGCAGAGGTTTTCCTGTCGAACAACTTGCTTAGCAGCTGGCCTGCGGCCACTTGTGTATCGCGTCACTTCTTCCATACCTTGATCTACCATGTTAACCCTCGTCTCAAACGGCCTCACATTCCCCCTTATACTTTTTCCCTTCAATCTCCACATCTGTCTCCCCTTCCCAAGACCGTACCTTCATTTACAGCCCTCCCTACCTTCCACCATCTAATAACTCGGTAACGGCAGTGTTGGTCAGCGGAGCCCCGAGCTATCAGCTTTTACGGCTCTAATTGTTTCTACTGTGCCATTACTGGTCAGACTGCAAGACTGCCGTCGAGTGAATACAAATTGGCCGCGAAAGGGAGCAACATTGAGCCCCGATCTCAGACTAATCGCTGAGATTCTCAGCAGCTATGGAGTCGAGAGCGGAAGCTAATACCTTGAAAGCGGCGATGAGGCAGGCCGATGAGCTCGGGGATAGAAAACACTGGAATAGTTTAATCACCTGAGGTCATTATGACCTTATAATTCATTCATATGTCATAAAATACTTTCACCTCATTCTCCTCCAGCATTTAAACCACCCCCATTCTCCCTTCCCTCGTTTTATTGACGCCATTTCCAATGGCGAGGGATTAACATTTAATATACTCTCCTCAAGGATTACGGAACAGGTGACACAATTTCATTTTATCAAGCTCAGGAGGCAGACAAGCGCGTCATGCAGCCAAAATTTCGATCTGGGATTACTGTAAAAACAAACTCGCCAATGACGCAAACAATGATCTTTGCCGTAAGCTGCTTTTTCAATTTTGGCCAGGCGTTTTCCCACCGACTCTTCGGGACCAGTCGCAAAATGTTCCCAGCCTTTTTCTTTTTAAAATGACAGCGCCAACTCCTTTCAAAGCACGTGGGGAAAATATGCCAACGATATCCAGTCCCCCGCTCTGTATGGTATGCGTCTGACGGATAGGGGGACTAACTGAATGACAAAGCGTATTATCATCCTGTTTGCTCTGTGTTTGTGGTCACAACTCTCTGGCGGTCATAGCTCCTCAGAGATGTCAGGGCGTATGAAAGGACCAGACTGATTGTTGACGCCATAAGTGGGGGTTTCCCCGCTTGCCATTGCAGATGACTACGGCACAATAAAACCACCCCAAGCATCACTTTCTGCAGGCCAAGGGCCAATTGGCTGGCCTTCAGCCTCCGTCAGTGAATTAAAGGGCCCGTGGATAATCATAGGCTATCAAGGAGCTTCCAGCCACAGAGATTGAGCAAATCGAGCCTACGCAATCAGGCTGGGTTTCGGAATAGCTAGGGTATTTCTCTCTCTCTCGTTCCATTTTCTTGTCCTTCTTACTTTTTTTCCCCAATACACATTTATTTAAACACTCATCATTGCTCGCCCTAGCCAGCGAAATGAATGTAAGATCACTTAAAAAACGCAATCGGCATTAGTCAGTATTTAACCCACCCGATTAAACCATTCTCTTAAAAAAAAAAAAAGTACCTGGATGAGTGAGAACATTTAGAGCCCTCTATCTAAGCAATTTCGGAGATACATCTTTGGATGTACCACTGCAGGAACCACATGCGATTATACTTGTGATAGAATGGGCTTTTTAATTAGCCTACATCTAGGTTCACTGGTGAAAAACTACATAGGTGATTTCGTAATAAAAAGGTGAGGAAGCTGAAGAAGCATCAGCTGCTGAATGACAAAGTGAGACATATCCATTGCACCACTGAAGGTTTAAATGAAAAGGGCGACTGACATCAAACCTTCCCGGTGCAGTGCAGGAGAAGGTCACTGATGTCATTCTTGACACACAACTATTTCAGAAAGAAACCCAAACCTTAGCCCTGAACCAGGCAATTTGTCTAATCTCCCATCTCACGAGCAGCTCCTCTTCACCGAAACCCCAACCCTAATTCCACATTTATAACCCTAAAATGGGGACTCATAATAGAGATGAAAACCCCCGACTCCCCAAGTTTAGGGTTATAAATGAAGTGTCTTTGTTTTGGCTGGGCCCAAATTTAAGAGGCAGACATCGGTAGTATTATATTTCCTGGTTACCTAATATGTCTTTTTACGTGCAGATGCATGTTTCAATTCAAAGTAATGCTGTCCCTCGAAGTCAGTTTTTTTGTCTAAGTTGTGGAGGCATATGGCACATTTTGTGTGCTTTTATTATGTTTTGCATTGTTTTACTGTATATGTGAACAATAACCAAAACAGATGCCGAACGGAGTCTGGCGTTTGTGGTTTTGAATTTATCCGGAACACATAACTCGCCAGAAGGAAAACAAATGAAGATATGTTCCTATCTTGATGCTTTGCATTTAGCTAACAAAAATCTAGACAAAAAAGTAGGCATCTCATAAAGCTTACCTAATATCGCGTTTGACTAGATCTGAATGTAAGAGAACACGATGTAATGGGATAAAAAAAAAAAATGTGCCAGCATTTGGAAACAAAAAAAGGATAAAGGGCTAATGTAGCCTAAAAGATGAGAGTGTCGCACCAAAAACCCACAAAAGCTGTGTTTTTCTAGTCAGGCCCCATTTCAATGAAAAAGCAATGTGATGTGCTGTTGCAGCATCTGAAATGCGTTTCCATTAGGAGGCAACCTCCTTGGCCTCAGAGTGCGTGTTCTACTGTGCTTTCAGGGTTTCACGTGTAGAAGTGCACAGAGAGAGAGAGAGAGAGAGAGAGAGAGAGAGAGAAAAACAGGCAGAGAGGAAAACGGGGGGAAAAAAAAAATTGTGCAAACGGACACACACAGAGCTTATGTCACCTCTCCCGTGCCGGTGTGTTTAAGCCTAAAATCCTCACTTGGGATTATTTCTCGAACTCATCCACCACCTGTAACAAAGGCTGCCACCCTCTCCACCACCACCCCCCCCCCCACTGGATAACAGGATTTGCCTCCATCAGAGCTGTTTTATCATGACTCAAGCTGTATTACTGGGAGATTAAAGCGCGTGGTGGGGGGGTGTGGGGGGGGGGGGGTGGGGGTGTGGGTGGGGGGGGGGGGGGGGGGGGGGGGGGGGGGGGGGGGGGTTGAGTTGGATGCCCTAGCATTGGTCAGCCTTTTCCCAACAAGGGAAAGAGGACGACTGCATAAATGCACCGCTACGCAAGCGCAATTTATAGCCATGTCAATCTATATGATTTTATTTGTTTTTATGAAAATAAATCAACTATATGCAAGATTTCCTCTTATTATAAAGCAGTGCATTTTTTTTATGTATCCAAAATAAGCAAGCTACTATCATTCCTGATGGATATAGAACGTCAACGACATTGTTGTTACTCCGCACAGCACCGTCACATCCGCAAGAGGTGCGTTAATCTCATTTTTAACCGAGTCGTGTCAAGTCAAAATTCGACTTCCAGATTCACACAAACTACCCCGATCTTTATCCGATTGCGAGGAAGCGAAATCTTATATACGAGAGTGAAACCGCTACCACAAATGCCTTTGTGGTAACGGTGCAGTGCTCGACAGGGCATTACGTACATTTGGAATGTATGTATTGACATACATAGACACCGGAATCGTCTATAGTTTGTGCTAACTAAAAGCGTGTGTCTGTTTGTATGCGCATAGGTTTACCTCTTCAGTTGTGCTAATGATTTCTAAACCTATATCTACGTGAAGCGAGGATATACAGTCGGAAGACCGCATAGTGTTGCATGAAACTTGTCTGACAGGACTGACCAGAACCGTGCTTACTTACTTTATTTCCCTTGTACGTCTAAAAGAAAAGAGATCATTTGACAGAATTTAATTGGAAACCTCGACTTCTCCAGGTCAGCGATCTGTGAAATTTCCTTGATTCTATTTTGACAGTTGCTCCTCGCTGCTGTCTTTTGAGATATAACAGAAAGATACCATGGCTGGCGGCGGTTCTGAAGGGTCTGCGGTGAAGTTTCCGTTACCGAAGGCTCATCGTTTCACCCTCGCTGCCCTGCGCGCGATGGAAATAAAGCTTTTTTTTTTTTTTTTTTTTTTTTTCTTGCACGCTCAGGATTCTGCAGCGGGCAGGGGCTGTGAATGTTTGGCACGAGCGAGTCATTGGCACATGTTGTCAAACGTGGTGGCGTAATGGCTAATGGCGTTAACTGTTGAGGGGATTCAGACAGATGGCCTCCAATGTTATTTGTTTTTGCCATTTTTAATCGCTAAATTCGCCGCAATATGTAAACGCTGATTTCTGCTCATGCTTTTAAGTAATTCGGTCATGACATTTCAGATCATTCAATCTGTAGAAAAATGCAGACGGTTCCAACAGAATCTTTAGCGATAAAGATTGCGCTTTCTGTTGAAGGAGGAGTACTCGGGCGCACACAGAAACGAAGCAAGGATATATATATATATAGGTTAGTATTAATGTCAATCTCAGAATGGATCTCTTCTCCTGATGCAATGGAACACAGCCGTCGTTATATGTGTCAGCATGACACACGAGACACCAGCGACTTTGGTGTTGCAGCAATTTCCGCGTACGATTCATCCCTCGCGATGCAAACGGAACAGGCCGCGGTGACTATTTAAGCAAAAGGTATTTTAATGGCGATCACGGTGTGAATACGTCCTTCTACTGCCTTTGAAGTTCTACGCGGCTAAACGGACTAAGGTGGATAGCATGTTGATATGGGTTTCCCCCGCGACGTGCCCAACAGAACATCGCCACGGACACCAACAGGTGGTACGTAGCAAGAGCCAGAGACCGGAAGCATGTCTTGCGGACTGATTGCGTCACCCGCAATCCGCACATTGGCGTCGACGAACGGACGATATGTCACTCAAACTCCATCGTGGGTTTTGATGAACGAGTGCGTGCTCTGAGTCGAGGCTATTGTATCTCATTTCGGTGCAGTGACGGCCAGGATAACAATTGTGGTGGCTTTCTCCTCGTCGGGGTCGTGTGTGCATCGTGTGTCACGCACTCACGGCCACGGTGGTGTCGAAGCCATTTTGGAAACCTGAGCGACATGTTCCGTTGGGAATTATGCCGGGCCTTCTGTTCCGTGTTGAGGGTTTTTTTTTGTTGTTGTTTCTAGTTCTGATAACCATCAGGAGCGGATGTTGGATAGTGTGACGTGATCTGTAGGTGTGTGTCTGCTCTGCTTTGGAACAGGTACACGACAGGGCACCCAATTTTCAACCGCACAGCTCGTATAAATAAACGGCCGAATCATGACATTAAGGATGTGAGAATGTGCGTGGAATTACGGAACGTCATCGTCGCCATCGCCATCCTCCTCCTCCTCCTCCTCCTCCTCCTCGAGCAACAAAAAACAAAACGAAACCGACGTTACGTTTAGTAAGTTCTCAAAGCAAATTAACATCATCAGTTTGCTTCTATATACTGCCCCATATCAACATGCTATCCACCTTAGTCCGTTTAGCCGCGTAGAACTTCAAAGGCAGTAGAAGGACGTATTCACACCGTGATCGCCATTAAAATACCTTTTGCTTAAATAGTCACCGCGGCCTGTTCCGTTTGCATCGCGAGGGATGAATCGTACGCGGGAATTGCTGCAACACCAAAGTCGCTGGTGTCTCGTGTGTCATGCTGACACATATAACGACGGCTGTGTTCCATTGCATCAGAAGAGATCCATTCTGAGATTGACATTAATACTAACCTATATACTGTATATATCCTTGCTTCGCTTCTGTGTGCGCCCGAGTACTCCTCCTTCAACAGAAAGCGCAATCTTTATCGCTAAAGATTCTGTTGGAACCGTCTGCATTTTTCTACAGATTGAATGATCTGAAATGTCATGACCGACTTACTTAAAAGCATGAGCAGAAATCAGCGTTTACATATTGCGGAGAACTTAGCGATAAAAATGGCAAAAACAAATAACATTGGAGGCCATCTGAACAAATAAATAAATATAAATAAACAAATAAACGGCCGAATCATGACATTAAGGATGTGAGAATGTGCGTGGAATTACGGAACGTCATCGTCGCCATCGCCATCCTCCTCCTCCTCATCCTCCTCGAGCAACAAAAAACAAAACGAAACCGACGTTACGTTTAGTAAGTTCTCAAAGCAAATTAACATCATCAGTTTGCTTCTATGTACTGCATATATCTAAGTCACCCAAACCTGTTTGTTTTTTTCTTTTATTTACAGTTGCTATTTGCCGTTAGTGCGTCCATTTTGTCATGTAAATACGTAAAACTGAAGTTTCTAAAAACATTGATTTCGTCTTAATATAAAGTGTGGCTTGTTTTGTATTTCCCATTCTGAAACAGTTTCATCGACCGCAACCTACAGTACATGCGTGGACAAAGGCGCTCTTTCATGCGGCCACTGAATGTCTTTTCAAATGTTTTATGCACCCCTGGCGGACCAGGCCAATTCAATTTCACCGGTCTACACCATCGGTATATCATTGATTTTTGAGGCTCGGGTTATGTTATATGAGAGTGTTACAACAGTTTATCAATAACCATGTTACTTAGAGGATTTAGCTCCAAAAATGCGTCCTTGCTATTCCGCTCTATAGGGAGTCGCCAAACAGTACCGTCTAAAGTAAATGTAATGTTTCTCCAAGCTCTGGGGAAAAATATGTCGGCGTGTCGCAACTCACAGGAGTTTCAGAGACTCCATTTGAAAGTCATCGGTCTAAGTTGTCTTCATATGTCATCATTACGGGGATATAACACTGACGGTTTTCTACCTCTCTCCCTCTGTCTGGGTTTGAAGTTAGGTTTCACTGCTACACTGGATGACTTAAGGGCTGGAATAAATTCAAAATATCGTGGATTATTAAAAAAAACTAAAAAGCAAAGCCTATTCTATGGGTAGTATTATTGTAAGTATCTTGCATACACATTAAATAGTCTTTTGGTATGTATGGTTATAACCCTAACTGATAGAATAGAATGTGAACATACCAGTTAGTGTTTCACACCAGCCCTTCAAAGTGGCACGCACACGGCACAAATATCGATCTCAAACAGACAATTTGAAATTTTCTGACAGGGATCGGTAAGCGCTGGCCTCAGATCGAAGATTTTTTACCAGGATCAATTTGTTGTTTTGGTTTTAGTTTGAACCAACTATTTTGCAACTGGTTGACCCCCTTTGCTTCTTTTCTCTTTCTAGCGCTGCTTGTGTACCTTTGCCCGATTACCTGTGTATTCATTTCCAGCTCTCCAATAAAGACATTTACTATTTCTTAAGCTATACCCCTCCCTGGTCTCTTGCGTATTCGAGACCTTGCCTATTGCCAATGTTAAATGTGTGATAAAGATAGATCAGGATTAAGCTTTATATAACTTGGCCTTTGAATTATAATTACTTGGGAATATATTTAATAAATCAAATGCAAATTTGACCCGGCTGGTCAAAGTTCAGACGAGGAAAGCAAATAGAGGTTTTTACAAGATTATTACGAAAAGATTATGACTGAAAGAAAAAGACACAAGATGGGGTTTTTTTCCCCCCTCACACTTCAGCACCACGGCTGAACAAAATATTCACACTGGGCCTTCCGACGACGTTAATTGATCTTTTACTGACTATTACAGTGAAAGATATTCATGAAAGCCTGGAAGGAATATTTATGAGGTAATGAAAATATTAAATGACGATTACCCTCTTCCTACGACTAGTCTGGGAGACTCCACACTGCACAGCCTTACTAATTTCAACAATTCACGGGATAATCGTACGTAAATTCTTCTGAGCTGGTCTGAAGAGGAACATCTCTGAGGCCACAACAAAGCGCACAGGCAAGAAGGTAGCAATTAAAAGGATCATTCACAGCCGACATCTCTACGATAAAAGGACAAATTAAAACGAAAGAGAAAGTCGGAGATTATTTTCCGTCTGGGCGATTTCCGCATATGTGACGGCATCGCCGTTAAGCTGAAATCTTAACAAGAAACAAAATGAAGTAAACTAACCATGTGCTTCTTCCGTCTTCTGTCTCTCGTCGTCTTTTCTTTTGAGTAGCCCACAGTGACGGAGGGAAATCTGCCGCGGCCCCTTGCTAATCCTGTACTTTGAAGCTTAGTTATTCTGTCAGTCTCTGCCCGCCTAATTCCTACCCGCCTGTGTCCTTGGATCACCTACAAACCTGCGGTACCTGTCACACTCAGCCATGCCCTCCCCTGCTCAACTCCCTATGATCTGGATGTCTGCCAGCCGTTCAATCTGTTGGATTTTGAATTGGGATAGTGGAATTCTGATCATCCGAAGCCTCGATTGCCCCGGACACCGAAACCTGCTGCTGCGTTCCATAAATCACATCGCTGCCCTGTTGTAAGTTTCTTTTTTTCTTTTGTACAATCAATACATTGTTTGGGTTTAAACATGGTCAACCTTTTTTTATGTAAAGCATGAGTGAGCACTGGGAAGACCTGTTCGGAGTAAGCCGATCGATTGCCTGTACCCGACAAAATATGAACAAAACACAAACTTCCTTTTTAAAAACAACACAACCTATGTTAATGTTCTTTTATCACGCAGAGTCGATTATTTTCACCGTGTTACTAGCAGTGTTTTCTTTCCTTCAGTGGAAAATTGCTATACCCCGATTTGTTATGGGTACGCACCATCTCCTCAGGATACATTGGTAAGTATTTAATGACTCAGTCCTCATATATATATATATATATATATATATATATATACACACACACCATCAGCAGGCCAAAATGTTCACATGAGCATGTGCTGCCAGGAAGGTAAACTCTTTATTTTGTTCATAGACCCTTTCTCGTTTAATGACCCTGTGGGGCTTCTAATTCTTTCATTTTTATATTACTCAGTGAACTTTGCAGAGCGTGTATTTTTACACTTGGGGTCCAATTTTTAATGAACCTAATGCTCAAATGTTGGGTATTTCTTGGTCCATAAATACAGACATACCCGGGAGCCAAAGGACTGTGTAGAAGAAAGCGCCTTCGTCTCTTGTATGGGTTCATGCGTTTACAAGTCACACCCCGGTCGCTCAGCACAATACATTGGAAAATAATCTGTTTAACAGAAGCTGGGCAAAATGGTTACTTGAGAAAGCCCTGAAATGTGCTTTTCATGACGAGGAGAAGAGGGATCAAAAGCTCTAAATTCGGAGCACTCACACGCCTGTCATTTTCACCTTTTTTTTTACTGCTTCTGTATCATTTGATTCCCTTTTGTTAAGTCACTCTACCTCTGTCATGGCAAACTCCACCACTTCACGTGATCTCCCGTGTCCTTCCCGTTCATTTATTCCAACCTCTTATCCTTTGCTGCTCCCTCTGCTCTCTAGATTAGCATAGACAGCCGGAGGTGCATGTACTCTTACGCTATATCGATCTATCCATTTTTAATGGTCCCAAAGCTTCCTGGAGCAGTGACCATCTCATTCCAGTTCCGTTGGACCAGTGATGCTGTCAGAGCTGGTTGACACTCAGTGCTACTTAGCGGGAGGGCCGACAACCTTGGAAGTGCATTCCCAGGGGACCTGGACGTGTCCATCAAACCTAGTCCCCTGGGAAAAATCCAGGGTTGGTCTTTACGGGGCAAATCTTACTATGGGGAAAAATAATTAAAGAGGTGTCTATGATTGCAGAGAGTATAGTTTCCTTATTCAGAAATTGCAGCACCAACTCATTGGCTTTGAAACCTATTCCGCGCTTTCGCTGAATAGATCATCATCTTTTTATCGGTCTATTCGGCAAAGGCGATCGAACTGCCTTTTTCAACATTTGAGTTTCTTTTTGGATTTTACTTTTCGGGACATATCAGATCCACGAAGGGAAATTCCGTGACTGGTGACAATTTCAAAACGTGTCTGCTCTATGTGCGATGGCACCCATTAAGAAGGGAATCTTGCACCTCAGACCCGGGGTGTCACTGGGGCATAATGAGAGAGACGCGCTGAATAAAACACATAGCATATGATCCATCTATCCCTCAACTACTTCTTTCCAGATCCATTACCATCTGTACAGTCTGGACTGTCCTCAATCCTCGGAGCTTCTTCTTTTATTCCTTCTGTTCTCTCAGCGCGTCAGGTAATTTCCTCTGTGTAATAAAAGCACTGCCACTAATGAAGGCCTCCGACGCTTAATGACCAATCAAAAGTCAGTCTGCTGAGATGGCCAGCACCAAATTGTCCGTAAATTAGAGTGCGAATATGAGCAAGGGGTTGGCTGGGTCAAGATGGAGATGAGGACACATATGAGGGAACTTGCTGAGAAGTAGATCATATATACATATATATGGATAATATATAATTCCTTCTAGAGCTGAAGAGAGTCTTAAAATGTGTCACAATGATTCCAGTATATTCCAACTTCGGCTCATCATTATGGGCAAAGGTGGAGATTTAGATACACAACTTCTCAAATCTTGTAACATGAAATATAGCCAAATTTGTTGCCTACTTTGCTTACGGAGCCTACTAAATCTCTGGAGAGACTGGAAATTAGGACGCAGTACTTGGTCTGCCATCTTGACAATCATTAATCCCGACCGACACACTGACGAAGAAGCTGGAGTTGCCAGGGAACACAATGAAATCCTTCCGCGAACTGGGCTAGCTGCTTATCCGTCAGGTGGAAAACCAGCCATAGGCAATAAGCATTGGTAAGTGCAAATATACGCACATATTCTTAATGGGGCAGGTATGATTTCATTGGTCAAAGCAAAGTCTGGCCTTCTGCATTGACACATTTCACACAAATCCAAGCATGAAAGCAGAAATCCGAACACTTTTCAAGAAAATCGGAATCATGAGAAGACAGACTCTTTTGAAGTACGGGACAGTAAATCGGAGTGCATATAATGACCATTGTACAATCTGAGAAAATGGGAAATTTTACAGTAACATGTCTTGTAGGTATACAAAACAGAATGCAAAAAGCCCAAGAGGACATTTCTGATATTTGTCTATAGCTGAACTCATTTTCATCGAAACTAGCATGCAATTTGGCCCAATCACTTATTTTCTTTAAATAACATATTTTCCCTCTCCATTCCTGAAAAACCCAGCGGATACACTCCTTGTACACCGAGGGTGTTTTGGGTATTTCGCAAAACAAAAACTCACATTTACTTGAGTAGACCTACGTGCCAGAGATATGTACAAACGCACAGGTACACATTTAGTGCTATAATAAACACACAGGCTACTCAGTGCACACAAAGCTTTAAATACAAATCACATTGCATAAGGCGTGCTATTAACGACGCAACATTATGCGGTTAGCACAGTTAGGCACAATCGCAACACAGTCATGCGCCGTCACCAAAGGTCCGCCGACACCCACCCATAAAAAGCTCACACACACACACACACACACACGCGGACAATGCGTCACACACACACATCCGGCATATCTTGAAAAGACATCATTCTCAGCCCGTCGCAGGCAGCGGCCCTTTGGGGTTTTTCCTCGCTCTCCGGCAGAGTGTCAGCGCGGCCCGTTCCCCAGCTGCTGGCTCGCACGGACTCAGAAGCCCGCCTAATGAGATCACTGGCATCCATTTCAGCGAGGGTCGGTGCTCATTTCGAGCAATTCATTTTTAATTGCTCTCAAATCTAATCCATTTCATAATGTCAGCTCCTGTGCTCATCTCGCCCCGAGGCCGCTGAGTGACACCGAGTGATTCCCCTCGATGTTGTCCGTGCCGCGCGTTACGACATGGCGCGAGGCGACGGAGGACGCCGCCGTGGTCGCCGGCGGTGATGCGGCTAAGTTGCTCGGCAACCCCCGCGATGACGGTGGAATATACACGGGGTCGTCCTCGGGACCGTTTCACACGTTAAAATACATCTGTGCCGTTCAGGCTGCGCGTCATTCAGGTCTGAGAGTAAATCAGCGCGGGAAACCCGAACGCCACGACCTGACTTTCTTTCGCTTACTTTTCTGCCTTAATGGCAACCCGGAGCACAGCCCTCAACCCCTCAGCTCCACCAGAGGAGCCCAATCAGTGTACGACTATTCTGGGCAACCCTCCGGTCTCGATGTTCCAGATGTCTTCTCCTTGAAAGAGAAAATATAAAAATGGCATACCATATACACCATCCATCATTTAAAGGCGGTGGGTGCACTCTGGCTGTGCTCGGATCCCTCTCTCCTTCCCTTTTATCTTTTACCACTGCATTTTCTCCCCTTAGCTTCTCTCTCTTTATTTTCCTATTTTCTCCTGCTCGCCGCGCTTCGCTTTCCCCCATCCAACTCGAGTGACCAGCTGTGCCTCCTGCTTTGCCTCAATCAAGATGTCACTTCTAATTTGCCGTTTGTGCTGACTCCATCCCTGCTAGCAATCAGTGAAGAAGACATTCATTACTCCTGGTTGTGACAGGTCCCCTCTGACTCTCGCCGGACCCTAATGACACCTGACAGAACACAGGTTTACTACTTAGCAAACTGACCCCCCCGGAGGCAGCCAATGGGGCCCATTTGGCCAACACATCCTTTCAGGGCTCACAGGGACCAGACCGGGTAGGCTAACGAAATAGAAATAGACTTTATTGTCTTTGTATGTTACACACACAACGAAATTTGGGGAGCTACTCCGCATGGTGAAAAATAGTGCAAGTTACAAAAAATTAAAAAAAATACACATATTTATATATAGATAAAAGATAAAATATAAAAGATAAGAGGGGGGTAAAAAGTGAGGTAGAAATAATATAGCAGCGATAATTACTGTACAGTGGTTTTAAAGTGGATGTGCATGACGGAAATATAAATATTTAAACATATTGGAATATTGCACGTTCAATTGAGTTATCAAAGTTATTGCACGTGGGAAGTGCACCTGTGGTTCAGGGTGCCGCAGTTCAGATTTTATTCAACGCAAGTCTTGTTTCGTTATTTCTTGCGATCTGTTCCCACAGTGGCCCTGCGGGATCTTTTTGAAGCCTAAAAGGACAAGTGAGATCGGTTTCAAACTTCTAATACAAATATCATTAGTAGATCGGGAAGTCTGAGATAAAACAGACCTCAGATGAAGAGGCCATCGTCTGAGTAACATAAAAAAGTTTTCTGTTCGCAGGAGTCATGACTCATATTCAGGCCTCATTTTCTTCTTTTTTTTTTTTTTATATTCACTTGTTGCGCCCCCGCAGAGTCCTATAGTGATTATCTCCAAGCCATCGTGCCGGTTGCCCTGTGTGCTAAGCTACAGGAGGCCTCCCTGTTGTAAGGCGTTAGTTGCTGTTAGCATGAACCCTGTCTGTCCATCAAAAGGTTGTTTGGCTGTTGCCGGATTGTTGAGTCAAGGCAGTCCCGTAAAAATCGCAATCTCACGAAGAAAATGTTTAGGTAAACGATGTGAAAGCATTTCACAAGTCACTTGTTTGTGATAAAAAAAATCGAAATAAATGAAAATTGGTGAATGTTGCTAGTTCTGGAAATCACTCGAACACGCTGCGGTGGCGATTGATTCTTGCATGATGCCCAATCATTTTATATTCATGAGTCAAAAGTTCAATCTTTAACTCGGGATTACAGTTCTCTGATGGAAAAAAAAAAAAAAAAGGCAATTTACTCAGTTATTCGCTTTTGAGGACTGATGCTGTCCTCTCTCGGTGTCTCTACCTAAATGCCGACTCCCGCTTACCAAAACAGCTGGAAGCTGTGGATTGCAGCTATGTGAGGTGCTGTCATTAAAGAGTATAACGACTGCCTCTCATGTTGTCTACTCCATCAGTCAGTTTAAGTAGCAAGCAATAAAATGAATGTCATTCGGATCACAGCATCTTTAAAATGATTCCTCCAATTTCGAGTTATTATTGGGCTGTGTCCAGTATTACACGTGATTATCAGGAGCGTGAGGCAGACTCGCTTTGGGACCATAATCATCTCAACTAACCACGTGTGAAGTGGAGTCATAAGTCTCATATTGCTGCCTGTCCACAGACAATTGAGTGCGTGTGGAAACACCTAGCACTTCATTTGGCAAGCGCAGCCTCCTCGCAGAGAGCGATAGCGTTGGATGCGAAAAGCAATTGGTTTAAATGATCCTACTTATAAGCCAATAAACCGAAAGGATGAGTGTCCATTCTCCGTGCCTGGGATGAAAACATTTTAGCTGTGCGATCTACGTTTCACAGTTGATTTTAGGTGAATTTCCGTTTAAGCGCGTCTATGTGCAGTCCACTTTTCTTTCATCATAAAATCCAACGTTTTAAATTCAAAAATGGCAATGCTCTCAATTGCTACATCCTCAGCACCCCGTAAGCTCCACGAGCCCAGAGTGAAAGGAGTTGTTACGTCTTCACTTTGGACTCCTCTGTCGTAACGTTACATCTCATAGCGGGTCCATTGCCAATCAGTGCAGGGCAGAACACTGAGCAAATATCCGTTCACTGAAAGATTGAAGTATTTTGAAAAGTACGTCTACTTGCCTTTTCCAGGGATGGCGGAAAGGGACACTACGCTCGTCTATTCCGAGCTGTATCACATGTGAACCAGCAACCGTGAAAAACAGCCTTTCTGGAATTGACAATGCATAGTAGGCTAGTTGTTAACTGTAAAGTCAACACAAGGCGGCCCTCTCTGTTGCTCCGAGACTGAGTGGCGTCAAGCTCATCCATACAAAGTGTGAGCGCAAGCATCCAGTGGTGGCATTAAATGGTCAAACAACTGGCAATGAAAAGAAATGTGACACAAGTCTACAAAACAACCCACTATATGGACAGAAATAGTTATGAGTCTCGCCCCTCAGATTTTGGAACGTTGACGCACTATCCGAAAGCACTGCATTACGCCAGCTTGCATTATTCATTTGCTTTAAGGTACCCATGCAACATCAGCATAAGTAGGGGTCCTCTTGTAGTTGAATACAGTGGGATTTCAGTTTGAAAGGGACATTAGGGGCACAGACGAGATTAGAATCAGCGCGTGTATCAGACAGCGTTCTTTGTTGGCCCCTGCATTGTCCTTGACGAATACTCGAGGGTTTGCCAGAACGACGAGGGACGGAAGAGGAGGAGCAGGAGGAGGAGAGCCACGGCAGTAAAAACACGGCTGAGCACCCGCGCAACGAGACGGCCGCCAGCTCGTAAAGCAACTCTACGGCTCGCCGTTGCCTCGTAAATTCTTTCCGTCTCCGCTGTAGGCCTGGCGTTGACACGGCTCACCGTGCACAAAGGTGTGATTCGACTCCTATTTCCTGAATGTCTCTCTTGAATTTGCTTGGCAAAAGATTAGGAGTGTGTATGTATTATTTTCTTAAAACGCAGACAGGTCGGACGGTGCTGCTGCTCCCAGGCTTGCGCTGATTTTACTGCGTGTTCACAGCGCTCGGAAACGGCTCGAATCAGAATACGCCGGAGCAAGAGCAATTCGCTGCGCCGAGAGAGTGACCGAGGTGCTCAAAGTGGTCAAGTCTTTCAGGAGTAACACATAGCTATACCTACACCCTGCTCGCCCGACCCAACCGGACCACTGGCATGTAAAATCCTAAAAGTACCTTTAAATGGTTGTTGGCAATGAAAATGAATAGCAGCTCAAGACAATGAAGCCACATTACACGGTAAGAACTCCAACCAAAATGGAGAAAAAGATAGTTAGCGTAGATTTAGATTTGGAGAATATACATCGACATTTGATTTTCACCCATAGGGCAAAACCTGCCAAACGGTACAAAAAGATACGTTTCACTGCTCCTAGGGTAGAATGGAAAGATATTTCAGTCAAACAGATGCACACACGGTGGAAGAAGAAGAAATGTGTATTCAAGCACTAGTCATTATAAATGCGGGTCTTTTGAAAGAGGAGAGTAAAAAAATTTTTTAATAGAGTAGCAAAGTTAGTTATGTTGCATTCCTTTAGGTTATAATTCCACTGTAACGTCTTTCAGAGCGTTTTACAGTATTACACTGAATTACAAGATGTCATAACTGACTGGACATACATACACGTTGTCCACACCAGCTGCGACTTTGAACGGCTGGGAGCACATCTATTCAAGATTAGCGCTGCCCCAGGAAGAATAAATGTACTTCTTTTACGGTCGCCTATAAAACCATGGTGTGCAGATTCCATTTTCATCAGGTGGCACAGGCAGCTGCGAGTGGATGAGTTGAACAGAAGCCAGGATGATAACATTCACACATTCATAGTTCCTATGTGTGTGTGTGTGGGGGGGGGGGGGGGGGGGGGGGTGGCTGGTGACTCCAGTAGGGGGGGTGGCTGGTGACTCCAGTAGAGGGTAGAGCACACATAAGGAATACAGAACAGAACAGATTCTGATTCAGAGAGGAAGCCGGTTTACTTAAGGAATGTTTTATTTGTGTGTCTGATTTGGATGCACTATTTCTTAGTTGTGAGTTGGTTATGAGGATGAAACAGGCACGTAGTCGTTAATACTGAGATTACTATATAAATAAAACGATATATACCTAATTTAATAAATGTGATGTAAAACAGAAAAAAGATTGTATTCCCTGATGCATCAAAATAGAAACATCCCAACTATAATTTCTGCCTAAAAAACTGTAAAAGTTTCAAACTTACGCATTTGGTCACGTGAATGTTCCTACCACTTCCATGTGTCCTCTAAACAAACCTGCGACACTGTCATACATGCCGGTGTGCATGTGGCTTTAACCGATCAGGTGCTGCCAGTGGAAAATAGAGTGCTGAGAAGATCTAAAAATTCAACATGAAGCATAAGTTGCAAAACTGAGCGTAACGGGGGGAGAGGTGATGGCCCACGAACAAAAACAATCAGCCAGGGGAAATGGCTGGGGTGAGTGGGTAGTGAAGGGATGTCTCCAAACAGTCCCAAAGTCGCCATTGAGGTCTGTCTAAGTCAAAATCAAAAGATTGCAGAGAAGGTGGAAGAATCTCAGGACGGGGAGTGTCGCCTAGAGGAGCCTCTGGTGTTGTACGACCTTTTGCTGCCTCCAAAGAAACAGAGCTCATGTTCGTGTGAGCTGAGGGGAGGCCATCTGTGGCTCAGGTGAAATGTCTGTGGTCGCAAAATGTTTGGCCAATTCTCAGACCAAGCAATAGTTGATTCAAGTAGTCTTCCAAACTGGAATGGAGCATCGAGAGGGCTGAATATCTTCTATTGAGAGGCAAAAACCTGAAAAATTGCCTCTTTTGAGCAAAACGTTATTGGCCATTTGGCCATTCTTCACCTAAAGTAGACTGAACGACTACAGAGAAATTCACTTTTTTAATATACAGCTGCCCTGGGATATGTTATCGATATAAATGATTTCACTTCAAAAAATGTTTTTTTAAAGTTCATACATAGAGCTTACGTGTAGCCACAGTTCCCCTACTTTAGTTCAATTTAAATGTATTTCCTTCATATAGAAATAAAATCCCAGATGTGCCAAGTGTTTTTATATCAAGGTCAGACGTGGTTCCAGGTGACAAATCTGCAGTGCGTTCTTTTTAGCTAAAAACTGCTCTTTTTGGATTTGTCAAAAACATACATTTGGTAACTACTCATTGAATGGAGGCCTGCAAGACAAATTATTTGTGTCATCTCAAACCCTGATAAAAAAATAATCTCTCTTGAGTATGACACGTATCCTTAAATGTAATCTTAACCTATATTCATCCCATCCCCAATAATTTAATAAATCATATGCTAAAACAGAAGGTACTGTGGGGGCTAGGCACTAAATCACCTTTTTTTGATGGACTGTAAGCTTCAGCTAACACAGCAGCACATTGAGTAGCCGGTTATTTAGTTATTTATTTATTTTGGCATTCCTTGAAAACAATTGGCTTATGTCCAGATTCTCTGTCCAGATCTAATTTTAGAACTTTTGGTTCCATAAAAAATAACTTGCCATGATAGGGTGTAGTATTGTATATAGAGTCGCTTCTTTGTGTGATAAAATGTTGCCTTCAAAATCATCAGATATGATGAAACATTAGACAAATGTACACAACATTTTCATCTGTTTGACAGTGACAGGCAGCACTTTTATATACGGTTAATGTGTGGAAAGTCATCTGATGTAACTGTTTAATTTAGCAAGAAATTGGGGTGATGAGCAGTGTAGTTGACTTTGCCATGGCTAAGGTGTAAAAAAAACAAATTTACTGAACCATTTTCAAGAATCTCGTTCAATATAAGCAAATGAATGGAGGTTAAGTGCAATGTGACCATCCTGTGTGTAAATTCATAAACACATACAATCAACATCTGCACCGGTACCCGTCAGCTGGAAGATTGCAGGAAGCAATTGCTGAGAATTGCGGCGCTGAATATATATTCTTCATTTCACATACTCCTTAATTGAGAGCATAGCGGTATCCAGTATAACTGAAAGGACATTTCCTTACATTTTTTTTTAACTGTCACCTCAAAGTTTTTTTTCACTACCATTAGATTAGCGTTAAAATAACTTTGCTCGAGTGTCAGTGATAAAATAAAACATTTGTTTGTAGGTCCCAAACAGTGGTGGTGTGAATGTTAATCAGTTTAACTATGTCACAGTTCAAGGGAAAATCCGTTACCATTTCTGAATCCACGTACTACCCCTTACATTATATTATAAATATATATAGATTGAGCTTTATCTACTATAGTTCTGATCCCACGTCACGTCACATATAGTAATGCTCACACCTATGCTTAAGGCAACCATTGCAATTACAGTCAAAGTAAATGAAAGTCAAGTGCATTAATCGTGGCAGATAATTAATTTAAATAATCCTTAGTAAGTTCATTAAATATTGAGGTGGTTCCAATTATTTCCGCTTATTAAATCATAACAAAAACATGCCATATCATCCAACTGAAAAGCAGATCGGGTGAAACAATCCCTTCCAACCAAAAAACTACCGTCCCTACATGCACGCACACAAACACACACGCAAGCACACACGCATACACACAAACACACACCTGATGCGCACACACACACACACACCCGCACACATCCACTCCTTCCTTCTTCCCCTCCAGAGTGCCTCTGTTCCTCTCTCCCCAATCGGGATTATTTACCGCCAGATCCAGCAGCTAAAGCTGCTCTGCCCCAGGAACGCCTGCAGCCATGCAGCAATCAAAGCAAAGCGTCATCCTCTATCACCTGCACCCATGGGAGCACAAGAGGGAAGAGGGAAGGAGAGTCGAGAGGAAGAGGAGCGGGGGGTTAGGGGAGGGATTGAGATAGGGGGATCGAGATTGGGGACAAAGAGGAAAAGAGGTAGGCAAAAATCGGATTATCTCTGGGAGAGCGTGAAGGGGAGAGTGGCGGGAGGAGAAAAAGAGAGACTCTAACAGCAAATACTTCTCCCCGCACGGGTACTCTGGGACCAATGAAGACAGGAGCAAGACGGGGAAACAAGGAAGGAGAACAGGTGGTGAGCGTGGGAGATCTTCCATAGAAGAAAATCAGAGGCCGGAGATGGATCGCAGGACGTAGAATACACAACAAAACAAGGTGTGGTGAGGGCGAGATCAACTGTGGGGGTAGAAATAATGGGAGTAGAAATAATTATGAAAACACGGGGGGGGGAAGAAGAATCAGAAGGGAAAATGATTCAGGAAGGAAAGAATGAAATAACGGAAAAAGGCAGAGTGACAGAGGGGTCCAAACCTGAAGCTTTACCATTAAAAAGGGTGAGGTGGGGATGTGATAGCTCGAGTGCTTAACAATGGCTCACTTCAAAAAAAAACACTGCTTTCCGAAAGAGAGTCAGGAGCATCAGGCTCCACAAGAAATATGAACCGGCACACTATTACAGACGGGGTATAATCGGCAAACGGGAAAAAAACCTGGTGGCTCTTGTTGATTAGATTTGTGGTTACTCTGGAGCAACAAAGTAAATAGAAACGTACTCAAAAAAAGTTCCATAAAAACAACTTTGTGTGTCCATAGTTTGTTCCTGTATGCATGTGTGGATGTGTCAGTAATTAAGAAGATCCCTTTGAAGCCGGGGTTCACATCAAGTGAAGCCACAATGTGCCGCCTCCGGCGCAAGCTTTTCCCCTAATAGCTGCCAATGCAGGAAGCCTAGTCGATCCCCAATTAAGCCATGATAAAGTTAGTCTCTCTTAATTGTCCATTACCGTAATTATCACGCACAGTAATTGCCTTTCAAAATAATGGGCACCAAAGATGCCCAGTAGCTGAATTTTGATAAGCACGTCACCTAAATTAGACCCATGATGTTTTACCTGAGTGATAAAAATGCACCAGGGAGTGACTAAACCACAGGAAAAAACGGTTTCTAAGATCATTAAACGCTTAGGCGGCACAGCTTCCCCTTTCAAACAGCACAAAGGAGCGCAGAGGAACGGAGGGCTGTGGAAACCAAAAAAAAAAAAAAAAGAGAAACTAACGGAGAAGTTAGAGGTCCGTTGTCGCCACAGCACATGGGGGGGATGAGGACAGTGAGACGAAAAGAAGAGGAGGAGGAATCAGCGTGAAGATGAGACAAACACGAGCGAGCACGAAATGCAGACAGTGATGGACACATCGGAGCGAGAGAGAGAGAGAGAGAGAGAGAGAGAGCGGAGAAGGAAGAGCGGGGGAGGCGTGCTGGGCCTCCCGTGAAGTGACAGGCCGATAAACACCTGAGACTCAGAGGATGACGACGGGCGTCAAGGAGCGAAATGATGCCTGGCTCCAGCTCGCTTCTTCACGTCTGGTGATAACGGCAATAAACAGCGGCGTGTGTGTGTGTGTGTGTGAGTGTGTGTGCGCGCGCGCGCTGCATAAATGAGCTTCCCACTTCGGTTTGACAGGGCTTTATGGATGGTGTGTGCACGGCTGAGATAAAAGGCAGATCCATTTGCGCCTCATATTAGAGGAGCACATGGGTGGTCCTCATTTCGGCTCATATCATCTTCCCATCCTTCTCCCTTCTACCACCTTCTTAAGTTCCCTCCCTGTTTCATGATTCTCTTCCTAAGGCCCACTTAGTCTCTCACCTTGCACTAAAGTAGTCCTCTCATCCCTTTTTTTGGAGATGTGATATTTGGGATCAGCCATATTTAAATGTCTCCCCTTTCACTTAGCCCCAATCTTCATCCTCTTGTTTTTTTTTCGTTTTTTTTTCCTTTTACATTGCCTGCTTTTTAAAAGGGCATTGGATATACACAAATAATGTGAAAACGGGAGAATGCTCATTAAAATGGATTAACATTGAAATGAAACTCCTTTTTTTGTCGGCTCAGGATGACAGTATGTAATTGGAATTTAAATGTGGTCATCCTACTTGTCTGGGGATAAAAGGGTGACAAAGGCGTCCCACTGTTTGAGATTGATTAAGTCTCACGGAGTGTTGACAGAGAGAGAATGGAATGAGTGTATGGCTAACAAGACTGTATGGCTTTAGTAAGTTATGTTTGCTTTTTACTGAGATCTATTTCTGTGTGCAGCTCCTTTCAATTCAATTCATGATTTTATTGTCAGGTGCACAACAATGACATGGCTCGATCAATCAAATAAGAACAAAAATCGAATCAAATGTATACATAGGATAAGGTAAATCGTGATGCTATAAAGGGAGAGCCAAGCATGAATTATTACAACTAAATCCAGACATACCATACAAAGCATATACAGTCTGTGGTTGCTGTCGCAGTTTTTTGTTGTTGCTGATTTTTGTGCACATTGTTTGTTTATTGTGACCTTGCAATTCCAAAGAAAATGGGTGACAATACAAAATACTGGCCTATGGCTGCTTTTAGCTATATATAGGCAGCAGGGATGTAAACATTCCAGAGACGTGAAGCTTACTCCAACGTTGTTCTTTTGTTTTGATGGGACTGCTTTTGTCCACAGGCTTTAAGCCTCAGTACATTCACATTAAAACAACGTCTTTAATCTACATTAAAGTACCACGTTTAAGCTTTCATTTGAGGAGGTCTAAGACTGTGAGGACTGCTTCAGTTGTTGGGACATGTTTTTGGGTCCCTCAGTTATTGCTGTTGTGGGTACAACTGAAACACTTTCTGTTTTTGAGGGGGGGGGGGGTTTGCATCTCATTTTAAACCATAGTCACTCATCTCAGTCAAACAGCTTGTTTGCTATTGCCTATCCTGTGAACACCGGCTTACTGAACCGACAATGAAACCGCACCAAGAAATACTTAAAAGCTAAACTTACAAGAAAATGACAATTGTACCAACAAGTACAAGTGTTTTTAACTGAGTCAAGTTTACCATTATAGCATCACCACAGCTTTATGTAAAGTGATTTTTTTTTTCTTTTAACAAAAATATTTTGGAAGACTGCAGTCAGTATAGTCGCACAAAGGTTATAAATGAAAAGTACGACTGCAACACTTTGAGGCCATTATGCCGTAGGAGTCGGGCGTGAGTTGCAAACGTTGCGCAGCATACAAGAATTTGGATACGAGTGAGGAGAGATTAGGGCATTTTCTCTGGTCATTGTGTGGTTAAATACTCATTCACAGCGAGGAGAGCAAATTCAGGTGCTTCAGGGTCCTACTCAGAATGTCTCCCAGACACCTACAAGGAGAAGGACCTGGGGAAGACCCAGAACCCAGCTGAGGCACTACATATCCCATCTGGCTTGGAAACACCTCAGGATAACCCAGGCAACAAGGCTGGGAAGGATAGTCATGGCCCAAATCTATCTAAATACTTTAAAGATCCACATAACACATAACGGGGTGACACTTTAATGACCTGCATTGACCATTTCAAAGCAGCTGAGCACATCGGCTAATATTTTTTTGCCTACCTAAAATTAGCTGGTAGAGATGAAATCTGCACTTTTATTGATGATGTCCTCTGTAACAATACTTAAATAAATAGCCCTGCATCTGCGGCATGGCAGTTTTCAACTTTTCATCACACATCTGTTGCACGTGTTCACGTGAGTGGGAGCACTGCACACGTGTATATGGATTCCGGACGCAGGGGTTTGTTCTCCTCTTGAACAAATGGAGCTTCGTATGAAGCACAGGGCGAGTGCAACCTGCCTCTCTATCAACACTTAGGTTGAGGAAAAACTGATTTAACAGCTTTGACAAGTGCTTTCAGCAGAAGGTGCAATTGGAGGAGAGAATACATCAGAGGACACTTTTGGAAAGACAGTGTTCTGTTTTGATCACTAACAAGTAATTACACAACAATTGCCCCCTGGTATCCTGGTGCTTTCAACTTGACTTCAATAAGGATGCAAGTAACTATTTGGTTTTCAGCTTTTTGAGAAAGCTTTGATGTTTGAAATCTTAGCCCGGGTAATTTGGTGTTTTTTTTGGTTTTTTTTTGCATTTATGTTAGGCCTGCGAATGGAAACTGAATTTGGCACCAAATTAAAGGTCACGACCTGCTGGAAAGATGACCAATAACAAATGATTTTTTTCTTTTGCATTACACATTTCTGTTCAGAAATTAATATCAAAGGATTTAACAGAAAGTACTATGTAAAGGAAGAAGCATTAAAATAATATGTTGAAACCAAAAAATATATATTTAAGACAAAATATAAACTGAATAAACCTAAAACCAGAGCATAATAATATTAATGTTGCAATATAACAGTTGTATCTACTTGTGGGAAAACAAATAATTAAGAATGCAGTACGCTGCCCATTATTTTGTATTGTGTTAGTTTTTAATCAAAAGAATGGTTATTCCACACAAAATTTCCTTTCCAGTTTGCTGTTGGGTTGTGGAATATTTCGATACTTTTATAGATTGATATATATTAGAGCAAACAATGCTAACTCTGATGAACAAAATTATAAAAATTTCACTCAAGCCTAAAACAGATAGGGACAGTGATGACACCGAAGGTATCGTTAAAGAATGAGGAGCGCTTTACTTTCTTATATTTGGAATGGCCCTTCACCATTGTGTAGAGCGTATTATATAATTGTCCTCCAGCTGCATAGCCACCAGATAAAGTGTCTCCCAAATACCCCTGTGGACAATAAGTGTCAAGCGGACAATAGGGAACTAAATGAATGTGTTATTCAGTGCAGCAGATGAACACACACACACACACACACACACACACACACACACAGTTAATTACTTCACTCAGTTTTTTTTTTTTACTGAAACCGCAAAAAGTATGTACTGTAGCTGTGCTCCTCGGGGCACTTTAGTTTACAGTGATGGAAGTTTTACAGTAGTAATATCAATAAACCAACTGTCGGCCAGCTTCGCAGTCAGTCAGTCCATCAGGTGACCCGTCAGCAGAACAACCACACTATGACAAATCTCTCGACCCATCATCCGTTCAACTCATTGAAGAGCAAGCAGGTCCGCTCAACAATCTCTCTCTCTATCCCTCTATCTTTCTCTCTCACTCTCTCGCTCATCCACTCAGGCTGAAAAAGGAAAGTCACTGATGCGATTCCTTCCTTCATCCAGATGACAATTGGCAAATGGAGCCGTGTCCACAGCATATGCACTGGTAGCGTTTTAGCTAAACGAAGCATTGAGGAATGAAAAGGCAGTTTGAAAAAAAAAAATGATCATAAAATGTTTTTTTCTCTCTCCCTGCACCGTCTCATTTTCTCACTGCCTTTCTTCCTTTTCACTGATTTCCTTGAATCCTCTCATCTGCTGCATGTGCTGACTGTGCAAGATGGTGGTGATTCAGGAGAAGGTAATCCCTTTACTCTATTTGATCTGTGATGGCACAACCTGCTGAGGGGTATAGCTTAAGTAACTTAAAGGCTGTAACGCACAAAACACATCATTAGTTCTTTTCGGGGTGATATTTACCCGTGCCAAAATGCCCACCCATCCTCAATTCCAGCTTAAACCATGTTTTTCAGGCACCCCATTGGACAATATCTGGGTTCTGCTGCACATATCTGATATTGTTGTCTTGTTGCAACTCTGGCTCCAAGTGCTTAAGCAAAATGTCTCTGAATACCATCCAGTTTTTCTAAAAGCAATACACAACTTCCAACCAATCCGAATCAAGAAATGTCAGTATCCCTGGTGTAAAAATCCTTATCTTGCTAGTATCTTTAAAAAAAAAAGGCCAAATCCAGCTCTGTTCCTTCTTAATGGCTCGGAACAAACTGAAACACCTTTAAAGCCACACCGAGGTAACAAGCTAACAGGATACGACTTCAACACCAAGAAAGCAAAAACAACACTGATTGACTGCATGGCTCCATTTATAGAGTCCGATTCGAGGAACGACATCGGTCAGGAAATATTTGACTATAAATCCCTCTATGGCAAATAAGCTACACTCAGAATATATGAGAAATGTGGCTGCAGTTTCTCTTAAGTGTTTGACTTCAATTTCAAACAACGATGCTGGTACATTTTTTTCCCATCAGTAATTCCCATCATTTTAGTGACATAAAGGACCTGATGTGTGTATGTTTTTCTTGATGTGCTCATGTCATAAACTGTTGCACACTGCATTATCGCGCTTAAGCTATTTACATATCCCTTGGAAGACCCAAGTCTCAACGTAATACAAAACTTTTTTTTTCATTTTCGTGTCATCACTTTGTTTATTTCCTGAAGCATTCGTGCACTTCATGTTTTTGTTTTTAGTGTGGGCTTTCTTCCACACTGAAAGGGAAGAAAACTACCAAGCTTCCCACTTGTACCATCGACAGTGTACTCCATGTTTGCTTGCCTACACCTATTTGTAAGATGACTTGCATATTTTTGTCTCTAGTAAACCGTGAAAAAGTACTGTATCCTTTTCGAGATGCTGGGATTTCTTTTCTTTTCTTCCCAGCATGGTTTAAGCCTTCCCACCAGAGACTCAATTTGCTGCTGACAGAGCTTTCAGAATGAACAGAGATCTCTTAGAGGTCTCAAGCCTCGCTCTCCCTCCCGTTAACTGGACAGAATCGAAGAATGGTGGCAGAATAAGTAACCGTGGTCCACTATAGTGGCCACATATCACGGACTCCGTCTGTGGCTTAAGATGAAGGAGAAGATCGCCCCGTTCGTTGTCATCTGGTGTCATCGTTTCTATTGATTCAGTGACAGATGAGCCCCGAGGGGAGCGGCAACGGCGGATTGCGTCCGCTTCTTGTTTTTGCTTCCTGCTTTCTTGGCATGATGCAATTGACATAGGGCGTATTGATCGGACAATTACTGCGGCACTCGAGACGGCTAGGGTCGGAGGGGCTGCAGTGGGAAGAGCTTGTGTACATATGGCGTTACAGGGAATGGAAAATCATTCCGTATTGACTGAGCACCTCTATACCTTTTATACAAAGGCTTAATCAGATGGGGGAACACACGCGCTCCCCAGGATAACACTGGAATATCAGAAAACAGGAGGGTTTTCTGGGACAGCGGTGGAATTGATCCTTGCCTCTCCTAAGCTCAACTACTTGTTCATTAGTGTGGGCAACAGCAGTAGGCAATCTATTGGTACATCCGAGTATTGATTTGGTCTGGAGTATGTAAAGCCTTGCTTAGTAAAGGACAATGTAAACCAACGAAGTAAGGCAAAGCTCTTTGTTAAGGGACGAATCTACGGAGGGGCTTAATTGCTTTGTGTTCTGAGAAAACAGAAAGGTCTCACCGTGCTCGGTAGTCTGACAAGCTGTTCAGCATTCATCGGGGTTTACAGCCATCGCGGCTCTATCATAAGGCGCAAGGATCACCAGCTAGAGGCAGAGAATGCCATAAATGGTCCCTTAATTAAGTCTGTGTTGCGAGTGTGTGTCAGAGGAAGGGGACTTGCGTAGGAGCGGCGGACGCACAAACATTCGAGACAACAATCGCCCAACTTCCCCCAAGCACCAGGAGCTCTCCGGAGGCCGTGAGCGAAAGGGCCGCGCCAGTATAGAAACGTGGTCTTAGCTCGATTTTCGGATAGCCAGTGTGGCTTTAGCGACACGTGAGCTAGACGAGTGGCGTATAAAGACGCGTTTATAGCTTTTAGAGGCTGAATCGATTAGAGAGGAGGAAGGAAGTAAAGTCCACTCATGTACCGTGAAACCTGAGAATATCGATGTAAAGCTGTCAGAGGATAAGGGTCTCCGATGCCTCCAAATGAGTCTACATCTGAACAAGGTCATCTTAAACTAGGGCAATATTCACACACGGAATGCGTCCGGTCAAAGTTCAAAGCCGTGCAGCGGGCTAGCTTGTTTAGGCAACAAGTAGTAAAACACATAAACCACAGCAAATCATTATGTTTGAGGGAGAGGGAGACAAGTGTCACGTATATCGAGTAGCAGTAAAAAAGGCGTGCCCCAGCAACACCATACCATAGTCGTAGAAGCTGAAGCAGGGGTGTTTTACGCACAACTACCTCAAAGACATGACCGATTCACTTCATTTTATAAAGCCTGGCAAAAAATAGGCGGTCTAAAGATGATCAATAATAACCTCTGTCAATAATATGTACAATACTGAGAGATCCTTCATGAATTTAATGCATTTTGAATACAGCACTGACTTAGCAAGAGAAAGACGCTGATGAAACAAATGTGAACATACCTGTGTACATTTGCATAAAAAACAACCGACAATTACAGTTCGTTCTTCGTCTTTTTTTAAACAAAAATGATAGACACATGAACATGTAGCCACGCATTGTAGGGACATGCACGCACACAGCTACACACACACTTGGGGCCATGCTCCAGACATCCCCCAGAGTACGATAGGGACGGGGAGACAGTGATGGATTACAGGCACATCTGGGCTGTAATAAGTAGGTCCCGCATCCCACCTGCATTCAGCAGGAGGCAGAAATCCCGCATAATGGTTTCACATAGAAGGCCAGGTACCCCAGGTTGTATAATGCCTTGTCAGCGTGCATGTATGTGTCATTGCAGAATTTACTACTCAAGCCAATATAAAGCAGCAGAATAAAGCTCTGATTTGCTCCGGCAACCGCACTCAGAAACATTCGATGCAACGAATCGTTGATTCCGAAGTACGATTCATCATAGTGAAATTGATACACTGAAAATGTATAAAGCCATAAAATGTGTGTTGGTGATTCAGTGCATATAAAATGTTCTGGTAATAAATCACAATCGCACAATAAATAAGGTGAGGAAATGTAAATGAATACATTGCGTAATAGAGCTCTCACAGGTGCTGTAACGCCACAACGATCGATAAGTCCACAAAAAGCAAGACAGAAAAGTACCACCTGCAATAATGCCTGAGCTTGTTTTCAGCAGGGCAGTCCATCCTCATCACGGTGTATCTGCCGATGTAGCCTGCCATAGCCTCAATAGCCCACGAACACAAACCCACCTGCCCCAACACACCTGCTGAAAATATTTCATCGTAATTGATTGGATTTTCTTTATTTTCAATTTTTTTGTACTTTAGACCAGAAATAGATTACCAAGAATGTTGCATTCCCAAGCATGACAAACAATTATGCTTAGCTGTTTTTCATGTATTTCAGGCCACAATTTCTACTTCACTTTCCTCAAACGTGTGTAAAAAAAAAAAAATCGAAAAAGACACACAACTGTGAGCTTTACATATTTAATCAAGCGTGGACTAGATCTTTTCACGGCGTTTAAGACAGATCAATTAATTATAAGTGTTTAATTGATTGCCCTCTAGCATATTGGGTATGAGCCAAGCAACAGTGTTTGATCTTGATGGATATGGATGAACTATGACGGATCATTGAAGGCTGCAACCACTAAGCCAGTAGAAATCAGAGGACTAATCTATCCAATTGTTTTGACCACACACGCTTCAATGTTAAATTGACCCTGAGGCGCACATTGTCTACAATAGTAAATCCGAGTAAGTACCCTCGTAATTTACAGTGGAAAAACTGTGTCTATGTGTATAATGCTGTGGTATAGTATTTCAACATTTATTCTGTAAAGGGAAAAAAAGTACATGTGAATGAAAATGATTAACCTCAAACATTCATGTTAACATCACTTGAAAAATGAGCTTTAAAACTGCAGGAGTGCATTAGCCGCTGTGTACCAGCCATCTCACGAGAGACACCTAGGTCTTTGCTCGCGATTGCTTTTACCGCGGTCTGTTCACGCTTCAGCACCCTGGTCGTTTGAGAGGCGCTGACCCTTCACCACAGCCACTGACCGGTGCTGATGAAGTGCCCGACGAGTAGTTGTGAGGCAGGTTGGATTAATTAGCTTGTGGGCTAGCTGGTGTTGTGCCACGCTCCGCAAAGTATTTCGTGGGCGTGTAAAGCATGAAGTCGGGCCCTGACCTTTCCGGACTGTGGCAAAGAAAAACACGAGTTATCATGGCGGGATCCCTGGAGAATGAGAGCACTCCGTCGTGGGGTGTTTGCTATAAATGTCTGCCTTTTTGAAATGTATCTCTCTCAGTGGAGTGAGCTATGTTATGTTATGTTGTGTGATGAGAACCGACAGCAATATACCACAAGTCAGTGAACCTAAAATACACAAAATATAAAAATGCACAGGTGACATATTTGTCTGGTGGAATCTTCTTCCCCAGTTTAGTAATTTTGCTATAAGTGATATATCTGCATGTTCAATATGAAGCCGTGGTCTGTCAGTGAGATAGGATCAGCATAACCTTAAGTAAAATGGCTAAATCTTGGATTCTGAAAAAATTTAGCTGTTGAGCGGAGAATGACATTGAAAAAATATTAGATTTGGAATTAAAGGTGTGGGCACCTTTTTACTCAAGTAGAATTAAGGCATATGAGCTCCAGACAGTTCACATATGTGAAATTCATTTTTAATAGCCACACAAGTAGCTGATTAAGTTATGATGAGACTAAGATCTGTGGAAAACTGCAGTGTGCATGTGACGCCAGAGATTTTTAGGAGAGAAAAAACACACAAAATTTCTTTCTAATTACATTTCTTTCCGAACCAGTTTATGCGCAGTTATAAATTCGCTATTTTCTTGTATCCAGGACTGACCACTTGACAGCATCAGCCAGAATGACTGGGAAAAGGAATTGTGACCTTATCTCATCGCTCCTACACTAAGTGGCTGTTTTGCAGTGTCGCATCCTCCCTGGTAATGCTGAGAGTTTGATGGCAATCTCTACTGGTTATGAAGGGATTGAACATTGGCAGAACAGGGTTCTTTATAGGTGGTGTTTGGAGATTTAAGGTCTGATTTAGGAGTTAAGGTTATTTCATTTTTAATGTAAAAACGTCTCTGCTCCTCAGGCAATGCCGATAGTTGTGTTAATAAAACCAGCACCGCTGGATGAAAATGTCAAAATATCCTCACCCTCTTGCTGAAAGATTGTAATTGTTGTGCATCACAATTAAGTGCAAGTAGATGTTATGCAATGCTACACTGTAGAAGTAGAAAAAAAGTAGGACAAGAAATTAGTCATTAGCTATTGAAGATTGCGCATTGAGTTTTCTTGCTTAACGGTGTAATTTGCATAGTAACAGGTTTTACTTTGATACTGTAGCTAGCAAAGCTTCATTGGAAGACATTGAGCTGCACTCCAGCATTGCTGATAAAGTACTAGGAAAGATGTCGTATTTATATTTTACAATTTTCCATTTTGCCTTCTGTCAGCTAGCTGGCCAGACATTGAGACATGTCGTGTCAGATTAATTGGTTCTAACCTTTTAATTATACTTTACCCAGATATACAGTAAGTATTCTATTTAACTGACGTCTAGGTTACAGAAAATAAACTAAGAAAACGGCGACATGTCAAATTGATTTGAGCATCAATTTCCACTATTTTAATTGAACTGTCTCTTGACTCCTTGCAAAAATCTCCTAAAAAATGTACACTGAAGGAATCCTTACCGAACAATAAAATCGATTTCAAAAAACAAGACAAGCAAGAGACAAACATCCCTGTGAATGTGTTGAGGGTAAGGTTCTCTGGGGCGAAAATGCAGGCGTCACAATAAGCAAACTCAAAAATACTTGAGGCAGGTGCTGCTCATATCGCTGAGTGAGGATCAGGAGCAAAACTCAGCTGAACCTCCGACAGGGGATCAGAAGAAGGAGCAGGGGAGCCCACGCCTCCCAACACTGGGTCACACTGTCTGGGCATCAATGGCGGAGCTAACAGGCATGAGTCTAGCAAACTAAAAAAAAAGTGTGGTACAAATAAGGTCTTTCAGTCAGGCAGGCAAGGCATTTTTTTTTGCCAGAGTTCCTCAGAAACTTTATTGGACACCACCTTGAGTGCAGCATATTTATCTATATAACTTTTTCCTAGAACTACTATTCCAAAGCACATAGAGCTGGGGACTCCTAGTCCAATCAAGTAATTCATTATAATCCAACAAAATGCCTCTTTTTTTCATGTACCATTGTAGGTAAGGTACGACTACGGACCAAATAAAATGTAGGAAGGTAGATAAAGGTAGGTAGGTAGGTAGGTCAAAGAAATTCATTCGAGAGTTATTTTAATGTAGCCTACAGAGGCAGGTGACAGAATGAAGTAAAGTAAAGTAAGTGATAAGTGTGTAAATATTACGTGTATATATATATATATATATATACACAGTATATATATACAGTATATATATATAGTATATATATATATATATATATATAAACAGAGAGAGAGGGGGAGGAAAGAAATACCACTATAGCATCAAAAATGTTCGATGATAGAATTCAGCATCTTTTCAACCCAGTACGGCTGAGTTAAACAAGCCAATGGTCTCATCCGGCCATGTTCCATCATCAAATGGGAAACACACGATTACAAAAGATGTCATGCCTGTCCACAACTATTGCATGTGTTTTTTTTTTCTGCTACTTACGACTCAACCCATATTTACACCACTCTCCATCTGGCCTACACTGGCTCCAGATGCAACTACCAGACTTGTTTCTGATTGAGCCATCTGGGCAGCTCTGTGCTTGAGCTCAACAGAAAGCAAATGCAGTGATATTTCTCGTTGGGATTGCGCTTATTTTAATATGCACGTCCCCAAAACTTGAACACGCATTCAAACGGATGGCAAAGAAAAGAAAACAGCGGAGAGAGTGTTGGCACTTGTCTTTCTTAAAAAAGAGAGGGAAGTGTTTTACAAATAGGTTCCATTTGCCTTTGGATTGAGGTCATTTGTTGTGGTCACTCATTCATTTATCTTATATCATATTGATGAAGTGTGTGATTATTTTAAGTTGCAATGTGTTTGAGCCCTCTCAGCTTCCATACAGCCCTCATACTGAAATGATCTTATACTCTATTTAATTGACAAAGTATCTCATAAAAATAATCACTTTAGTGAAAAGCTCGAGTTATTTCTTCATTTCCTGAGCAAAACGTTTCATCCATCATCCAATATTGTTTTTTTTCCATTGCAGTGCTATTAAAAATTCTATCACCGGATAGGAAAATAGCTGTCTGTCAATGTATCTAATCAATGCTTTATGTTCGCACTCTCTGTCACGACAAAAAAACATGGACTCCCACCGTAGTGAGAAATAGAAACAATTGAACCAGAAAATTACATCGAATTACTTTGATCGTGTCTTTTGAACTTGTTGTTTTTTAACTGTTAACTTAACTATCACTACTGATATTATATTTCTACATATCTATATGTATATATATATATAAACATATATATATATATATATATATATATATACATACATACAACTACACTATACAACTACAAAACTGATCCAATTATTTATTACATAAAAAAAATCTGAAATAAAAGTGTTCACATTCATCGAGAGAAACCCAACAAATGCAGACAACACATGGAACAATACATGTGAAGGAAGTTAGACAATCCGTGCGAGGAGTGAGGCAAGTGTGACAAGTCTTTACAACAGAAAAAAGGCTGTGAGATACAAGAGGAGTGATACTGCGGGGGCCTCTATCATAAAGCTGACAGGCATGTCAGGCCAGCCTCGCCCATATCCCTTGCCGGGTCGAATTCAAAAAGTTTCAGTGGATGTTGGAATCCACCAGTGTTGTCTTGCCCTTTCCACTTTTGGAAACTTCAGAAATACTTCCCTGCTCACTGCAGACAATGCTTTTCTGTTGGCTCCATCACACAGTGAAATTCATGAAAGAGAGTTGAATAGGTTTGAATAAGAGCCAGCACCTCTTGCTCTAAGGGCCATGGCTCTCTGGTAGAAAAGGGTAGATTGCTGTCTCTTTGTTAGGGGTAGGTGCTGTCCCAAGTGAAGCAGTTCCATTATCTTGGGGTATAGCGAGGGCAGGGTAGGTTGGAGTGGTGGATGGACACGTGGCTCGGTGTGGCGTCAGCAGTAATGTGGGCATTGAACCGGACTGTTGTGGTCAAGCTGGAGCTGAGCCGGCCGGCACAGCTTTATTTGATCTATAGTCCAACCATCGCATGTGGTGATGACCTTTAGATCGTGAAAACCAGAATGAGACGGTGGATACGAGTGGCTGGAATTTGTGTTTCCCATGGGGTGTCTGGGCAGCTGGGCTTAGCTTTAGAGATAGGGTAAGGAGTTTGGATATTCTGAGAGAGCTTGGGGTAAAACCACTGCTGCTGCGTGTCGAAAGGTTGAGGTGGTCCAGACATGTGATTAGCATGCCTGCCGGGCATGTCCGACTGGGTGGACACCCCGAGATAGACTAAAAACCCCAGTTGAGGTTATTGGACATCGCTCTTGTCTGAGAGCAGCTCAGCATCCCCCACGAGGAAACGGTAGGTGCTGCAGGGGAGAGAGAGACGTTTGGAACACTATTCTTAGCCCGCTGACACTGTGACCTGACAGCTTAATTTCTTTAATTTTAAGATAAGGAGGGAAAAAAGATACGAGCCAACAAATAGACAAAGTCCCCAATCCAGAACAGACAAGATGCTCACAACAATGAATATAGTTACTGCTTTGTTTCATTCATTATTTCAGTTTTTCCCCCTATATCAGGCTCGGCCATATATAGCCGAAGTGATTTTGAGATTTGACCAATGGAAAATCCCGGATAACCCATGAGACACTTATCTCCATTGTGCTCCCCAGTGGCAAAATAGAATACCGGAGGCCCACATCCCTCAAATAATCTCTCAGCAAAACATAGGGCCCCTGCAGCCAAAGCTCAATGCGTGCGCGGCAGCAGTAAACACACTTGACCAGATAAGAGCGGCATCTGCTGTTAAGCCAGCATGCATGTTTGTATGCATGAGAACGAGTCACAGACCAAAAATACAGCTTTTCTAAGAAGTCGAGCAGCAGGTGACAGCTCTATACCGGCTGCATAACGGGGAGAACCGGGTCAAGAAAAGGGATATTAGGACGTGATCAAACAGACAGAGCCACGGCCAGCCCAGAATCATTTATTTTTTATCTTCACTGCACCTCTGCTTGATCAAAGAGATTAAATTGGACCAAATCCTGATTATCTATGAAGCAGTAATGTCACCAATTTTAAACATATGAATTTATGGAGAAGGAAGGCCACAGAGGTCGTCTCCCGTCACACCCGTCACTGAATTATTATGCCTCACAATTTGCATAAAAGTACATGTCTTCCTTCACTCGCATATAAAAGGAATATAGTAGTACATCTTCGCCTCAACTGAGTTGACTCTCTTACAGTACAATTTACCTGCTGAAAATAGCACAAAACCGTAGACTAACTCTGTTGACTGAGGTATTATTTTTCAAATGTGGGTTCTGAGGCATATTTTTAACGTCCAGAGAGGAGGTGAGAGACTGTGATGTTGGGAGAAGGTTCCAGAGGGAGAGGGTAAAGTGATGAAGAAAAGCTCAACACCCCAAGTCTTGTGGTGTCAGCCTTTTTTTTTGTATACAGTCTTTGGTGTCAGCAGAAAGGAGGGAGGGTGGGTGGCTCATTGAGGTGGACTTGGGGCACAGTCGATGAAAGTAAACCTTTCGAGACAAACTGCACTTAGTGTTTTGTTGCATTATTTCACAAAACAAACGTCAGGGTGTGTTGTGCAGGAAAGGACCAGGAAAGACCCAGCATTTGTCCTGAAAAGGGGAAGCTCAGAGTTCGCTCCTCTACACATCCGGGCACAATTTTCTTTTTTATGCACAGCAGAGGCTGCATGCTGTGTTTTATGCTGTTAATAGCTGGGCTGCGATTTATTCTTTTCTTTTTTTTTTGCCATGCCCCCCAGTCCCAGCACAACAGGGATGCAGTTCGGCACTTAACTCATATTCCATGTTATTTCTTCTCATTTCATTGACTGATCACACCAACCCCCATATTACCACATATTGTATTTCAGATGTTTTCCTTTTCTTATCCCTCGTTGCTTACACAAATCTTTCGCTGGGTTGTCATGCCGCCTCTCGTTTAACACCGTCAGGAGCAAATCATTCTTTAAATGCTTCATTAGCTATAACCCGGCAGACCCACTGTGCATGACACTCAATCTGATTGAGAGGCATATGCAATTCTGAAGGCGTAGTGTGACCCCAAGCTCATTTAGATCCAATCCAAGTTCAGATATGCCTCATAACCATGGGATTATACAGATGCTAATTGTATCCACTAAATATTGATTCGTAGAGCAAAACACATCTTGCACGCTAACATCCAGTGAGGTCCAAAATCTAAGGGATAGATAGAGGCCTGCTACTTTTGGACCCCGCTGCATAAACCAAATCCCTTACACTGATTTGATTTTAATCCCATACACCAATGGTGCGTGGGCTTTTACCAAGTAATAAACTCCAGTCCAGCCTGTAATCACACATTTGTACGGGGGGAAGAATCAAAGGCATGTATTATTCTTTTGATCTGTGCTTTGATTAAGAGACCGTGAACATATCTTCCCCAAAGCTTAAAACAACCCGACTATTTTGCCGTTAATAATCCCAACCCGGTGTTTCTTTGGTAAAAATGCAGGAGGTACAGAGGAGCATTGAACTGCCTATTTAAAACGTGCATATTTGCAAATGCATTAAAGTGCAACCTGTTGAAATGTAAATCTCAAACCAATGCCCTGTTGTCACATTAGAATAGAACTGTTCATCAAGCTCACTGGAATAACATTATGGAGATTTTGTTTATAAGCTCCACATTTCATACAGCTGGGTTTTTCCTGTGCTTTAATAATAAATGATTTCCAGAGGAAACCACTTGACTGACAGATTGCAGAGACGTCCGTGTCAGCGCTGCATTTGTGTGTGCAGGCAGAGGCGAATTGGCTCATGAATTGTCTGTGCGCGCGCACATGCCCAATTATTCCCTGTGCAGTTGGGGCGCACACATCCGTGTGTGCCTTTCAGGGTACAGGCACTGCTTATTAAATGAGACGAAAAACAGTTGTTTGTTTGATTAACATCACTACAAATTCTCCCTCTCATCTCACTAACTAACTAAAGCCACGGCCACACAGTGTTTTCTTGTCTGCCTCAATTTGGATCTCCACGCTCACTTCTTTCCACTTGGCGGCATCTTTAATAAAGGCTGCAGCTTGTCGGCGAGCATGTCCTGTCTCTAGTGAGATAGTTAATAAAGCAGAGATGTTCTGCCCACATCCTGGGGCTTTGAGTCGGGGGGGGGGAGAGGGGAGGGGTAAAGACTATTATTCAGTCAAGAAAAACAAGCAGCTTTACATACAGGCACCACTGTGGGGAGGCAGTGGAGAACTTTCTTTCCGTTCTTTTTTAATGTGTTTTTTTTCTTTTTCTCTCCCAGAGTCTAATAGCTTCCCTGGACCCAGACAGCTTCACATTAATTGGCCAAGGAGGCGATGCCAAGGCTATTTCGCTCGGGTCCTCTGGCACTGCCACCATCAACTCAATATAGACCCCGAAGTCCGCTCCTGTTCAGACCGATCTCCTTCTCGCTACACGCCGCCTCTTTCTTTCTCGTCATTGTCTCTGCATACTTCCTCAGTATTTACGCGTTTATTTCTCCCACCTCCGGAGACACACTCGCACCTTGCGACTTTTCCTCCGCCTTCTTGCTCCCCAATTCGTGGATATCTCCATTGGCTTTTTTTCCCCCTTCTTTGTTCTCACTATCCTCTTGATGTCCCCATTTCCAGTGTCCTCTCTTCTGTTAATATCCCTCTCCCTATAATAGGAAGCATATTAAGCAGGAGCTTCACAGAAAGCCACCGCTAATTTAGACGGGTGCGCGGCGGGACCCTGACCGAGGCCAACTCGGCAGGAAAGGAGCATGATCGGCACCCCGAAGACTTCTTCTCCCCTTCCTACGACCACTGTTCGGAAGTCAGGAGAGGAAATATTTGGCCTTATTTGGTTTTCACAATCCAAACGGCAAGCATTGCAATAGTTGTAGTCTACCCTTCAGAACTCTTTAGATTAGTGATGGGGGAAATATTACAGTTTATTTCAGCCATACCCTGCTGTTAAATGATTGAACCGCTGAATCGTCTCCTACTGTACTTGCTCATTCGGGGATTTTTGCCTTTCGTTATTAAAGTCTGATCTGTCAGACCATAATCGTAAGTCCTTTCCGGAAGGTTCTGTTCTGGTTCAAATTTTGGGGGAAACGATTATAACTTGATATAAAATGCCCAAGAGCCGTACAATTCATCGAATAGGATGTGACCCCTTCCTAGGCTGGTTGGCACTGAGCAATAAGGTCTGGGCTAAATTCTCCAAATCACAATGTAGCGTAATTGTTGTAATTTGGGGTCCATATTAAAACTTATTTTTTATTATATTATATTTTACGACCAGAATCCCTTCAATGCCCTTAGCAGGGTAAAGAATGATAAAACATAATACCATGGCTAGTGTTCATAGTGAACACATGTGTATCAAAGCTCTATGCTACAGGAGGTCCTCCTCCAAACGCTCAGAGACACCGTTGCACAACAAACTCAACTTTATTAAACTCAAATCAACACAAATCAAATCCGCGAAAACCCTTTGTCCCTGGCCATCTAGTCTCTATCCCACGTACAGTGTGTTTCTGTGTCTGGTTGTCGTGTGTATTTGCAGTGTATTTGTCTAGGCTTTGTTGTGCGTTGTTGTAGCGCATGCTTTGTGAAAAAATGATGATGTTTGCTTGAGTTTTGTCTAGTTGAGGGTGTTTTCTTGCCGTTGCGGTGCATTAAGCCCTCTAAGCCTCAGTATCACAGCTTCATTCTCAACAGGATTGTGGAGCAAAGAACAAAAAAAAAAAAACGTTGCCGTTAGAACACTTTCTAAATGCACTTTATGTCTCCCCTACGGTGCATTTGTCAAGTTTTAGAAATGTCTTGTCAGAAGCACTCACGGCTCAGCTTAGTTTCCTTGGAAAAAAATATATATATATATATAGTTTCTCTGGAAAAAAAAAATATATATATATATTCTTTATATATATATATATATATACAGTATATATATATATATATGTGTAAACGTATTGGATGGGGATAGCCGTTACTAGTCTAGCTTCCCTGTGGAGCACAGAGTAATTCAGTCCATCTATTCTGGAACACATCTACATTAAACTTGGTCACAAGCTTCAGCGAAGGCAGACATGGCACGGAAAGACAGCTATCGATCAGAGCGGGGCTGTCAGGAGTTTGAGGGAGAGGTTCCCTGGAAAGCACCACTAACGAGCACTGCTTTGCCCCCCCACGCAGCTTTTGATTCATTGGCGTCGGGGAGGGAGAGGAAGACGTGAGAGAGATGTGCAGTGGTAAATGTGCGGTTTAGTGTCACAATCAATGAAAACAGCAGCAGCCCTCCTTGTTCGGAGAAATAAGCCCAACACACCCACCCAGTTGTTTTTTGTTTCTTTCTTTCTTTTCAATCGAAGCAATGCTGAGGCTATTGTTTTGAAATCCAATCGAATATTGTTGAACACAGGTTGCGTATTGATTTCAAGGCATAGTTAATTGTTGTATTCACCTTGTTAGTTCAAAATCGTGGAAGAAAACAGATGTTACAGAAGACACAGAAGAGCCTTAACAGAGAAATCCCAGGACGTAAAGATGTTCTGGTCTGTCATCCTGTGTGGGAGATCCATCTTTTTTTCCAAGGAAAACAATAGGACATAAAGACAAGGAAAAAACAACAAGAGTTTTACAGTAGCACTAAACAAAAGTTAGCGTTACATTTTTTTCTGGCTGTTTGTTGAATGTATGTTCATTAATAACTGCATACGGTTGCCTGCATTATCAAAACAGGGAAGTTGCGGGGCACAAAGCCCAACCATCGAGTAGAGAACCACCACAGCTCTTAGAAAAACTGCAGTCTGCTTGAGGCTCTCGTTGACCTGAAATTACATACACTAATGATAGTCCTATTAGCGCAGCTTAAACTGAATTGACCATAAAGAGCGCAACTGGGTTTGACTCGTAACATTACAGAATAGCATCGGACAATTAATAAACAAACTATGAATGGTAAACAAACAAGCACTGAGCATGTAGTCAGTTGTTATTTTTACTCCGGTATTATGTAGTTATAGAATAAAAGGCACATTGCCCCCTCCGTCTTTCGACTTTCGGACTCCTGAGTGGTGGACTGTGGTGCTCCAGCGGGGACGAGGACGTGACGGGGAGGGGGACACAGCTCTAATTGGTTGTTTTCTATCTCTTGGGAAGGGAGGGCCTATAAGATGCTGTCCCTGCTTTCTAATGAGCGCACTGGAGACCACCGAGACCGACGCTCGCGAGCCAGACCACTTGTACACATTTTTTCCAACGGGGGAGTCGACACTTCACACACCTCAGACTCTTTGTCCCTTAAGGTCTCTCTCTCCTTTCCCCTTCAGCTTCTGTACTCTACCACTCTGGACAACCTGTGCTCCAACTCTCCGACAACAAGCCACACTTTCCGAGTTGGAGGGCTATTGTGTTCCCCCGGGAGATTGGGACTGACACCCATACACAAGAGCACGTCACGGGCCGCATTTTTCTACCTGACCAACCCTCAGAGAGAAAACCAAACCTGGCAATTATTATTATTACTTATTTTTTAATCAACCCGACTCCGATGAAGCGCACATGTACATACTTGAACTACTATGAACATAAGTCGCTCCTTTTCCCCTTTATAAAACCACAATCAATCCCACGTTTTGCACTTTACATAATCAACTGTTTCCTCATTATCTTCGCTGACGACTAAATTGCGATGCCTCCACTCCGCTGTGAGGAACCCGCATGGCGTTAGGTAGTTTTGAACTTCCCTGACGACAGGTGTCGCTTCGCTTCTTCGAGTCCTTAGCCACGTTTATGCAGCCTGAATGTGACGTGCTGCCTGAACAATAGCGAGTAAGATGTGTCCAGATTTTGTCACGTAAAAAAAAATAAAAAAAAATCGCTAAAACTGAACAGGACATAGCCAGTGTACCTTCACTGAATAAATGAAAATGCACCAGTTCAGGTAGGCTCTATATTTGAAATTTCTGTCCAAACTTGACTTGACCTGTCAGGTACTGCTGGCCTTAGGTCGGGGTATCCGTCAAACACATCCACAGAGCATAAAAAAAAAATCACTGTCCAGATATTGGGGGACATTCCCATGCGGCAATATAATATTTATGACGTGCCGAGCAAAGGCAGTGCTATCCCTTCTCGAGGTTTCTCCACATGTTCTCCCTGTTAAAATGTATTTTCTTTCGTTTTTACCTCAATTATTTGAGGGATAAGATCAGAGGTTGTCAATCTGTGAAGATGTTGAAGCCCTATGAGGCAAATTGTGAATATTGGCTATACAAATTTGATGTGATAAGACAGCTCTTTCGGCTCCTAGAGAGATTTTTTTATCTGAAAAAATTAAAACCACTGCCAATGATGAACGACTAGAAATGGCTGAACGTACTTGTGCAGGTGATCGCCTTGTTAGTTTGAACTCGGAAATGAACACTCGAATACTTGACTGGAAATAACTCGGCGGGTTGTATAATGCCGTGGTTTGATTAAAGAATGGCTCTCATTAAAAGGTCCCCTCCAGTTAATAATGGAAGCAGCGTCGATATTAGCGAATTAGCTCGCCAAAAACTCCCGCCCTGCGGTTCCTTGTCCTCCCTCTTACTTTTGCTCTCTCTCGATTGCCTCCTTCATCTGCTCCTCTCTTCCTCTGCCTTGCTTTCACTCGTTTTCATTCACTCCTTTAGTCTGCGGCACCATGCGCTCTCTGATTAACTCTCCTTTCCTCGACTCCCTCTCATCCCTGCCTTCTTTAACTTGTCCCGTCTTCGTTCATCTCTTCAGAATTGCTGCCGGCATTTGCTCTGTTTATTGCGGGAAAATTAAGGTCCCAGTGGTGCCTGGGCAGAGCTCGACTTACGTAACAACATTCAGTTATCTATGCAGCCATCTTGAGAGAGCGAGGTCCGCTGGTCACGCGGAGCCAAGGTACCCCGTGACTTGATGCGTTTTACCTGGAAGTGAGTACCTTCTCTTGGGCTCCGTCTGTCTAGCGGAGGCAGCTAATGTAAAGAAAAGAGCGTGGGTATGTCAGCGGCGCTAATACGTTTTGTCACATCTTTGTCACAGTTTTGATCATGGCTTTTACACCAATATGATGAGGTCCTCGAGAAATGAGTCAATGAGTAGAGAAGAAAAATTGCAAAACACTGTCCAATCCAGAGACAACCCGCCCCTTTTTTCCTTGTACCTCGAGACATGTTCCTGGGCTAGGTGGGATAAATAATCTCTGGCTTGCGTTGTAGCTTTGCTACGGGGCCTCCTGCAAGTTGGACGTGAAAGCCTCCGATTGGAGGACGCCCTGGAGGAATCTTAATCGGGTGCCTTAATCAGACCCCCTCAACCTTTCGAAGTGAAAGTGCAGCAACTCTACTCCGAGCTCACCCAGGATAACAGAGCGCATCCCCTGAATGCAGCTGCTCCTGTGGTGAGAAATAATATCAGCTGCTTCTATCCCATCATCTTTTTTTTTTTTGTCCTCTCGGTCCTGACCATACTCGAGAGTCACGACGAGCCAGATGTGTAAATTATAAGACCATTATAACTAATGCATTCATTCATAAAAAAAAAAGTCTCTTCCAAACATAATCCAGCCAGTGACTCCGTTTCCATAGGGTCATAATATAAGTTATCCGTCACATTCTATGAGAAAAAAACAAACACGTTATTGCCTTTACACCCGAGATAGACCTCTGGACCTTCAAAATCTTATTTCATTCAAAGTTGTCAGTTCATGAAAGCTTCCCAACACGGCTCGCTTAAACAGCGCCACTCCCGTGGCTGCTTCCTTTGTGCTTCCTTCTGCCTGTCACCGCCTGACCTTTCCCGTGTATTCAACCAAGCATTGTTAAAGGTTCCCAACCAAAAAAAACAGGCACTCCCTTTGTCTGATTCTGCGCCTCGTGGTCCAGGGGACCACAGGCCAACGTAGCTCCCATCAGAGCCCCCCTCATCCCTCTGCCGCCCTCTTTTAGCCTGCGTATGTAGCGTTTGATACGGTCCCCGTCTGTGGCAGACACGCGGGAAATGTGGCGGCGGCATCGAGAGAGACACTCGGCTCCCGTCGCCCGAACCCGCGCATTCCTTTTGTGTTGACGCCGTTTGTCATGCTCTGTGTAAGGAGCTACAAAAGGTTTCCGCTTCACACACTGTCGGCTAATTGCATCAAAGCATTTGGAGCTTGTCGTCTCGGCCCCCCGTGTTTGTAGAGGCATCAAAAAAAACAGATGAGAGAACGCTCCAGCCCTTGGAACACGTGCCAGATATCATCTGTACAGCATGGACCGGGGACGCAAGAATGCAGAAACCAGGGGGAGCTTGACGGCGGCATTTGTCTGTCCTCACCGCCTGCGCCTCATTCATCAAACACAACCAACCTGACAGAAAATGTACGCACCCGGCGTCACTCATCCCCCTTGCAACGATTCAATAAATACTGTGGAACAGTTTACCCAAGATAAAGAGAAATGGACATTCCATGCGACTAGGACAGAAAGAGGAACAGAGGTGGACAGCTGCGGAGCATATCAAACGGAACACCTCTGGGTGAGACACGGGGCGTGCGTGCGTCCGCCTGTGCGTTCACGTGTTCATACCTGTGCCTGACAGCGATCCCGCGCAATCATGCTGCATGCCCGCACGGCCGTGCGTAGGATATGTGCGCAGATGCTGTGCAACTATACTCTGTGCCCGCACACGGACTGTGTGTTCGCGTGTTGCGAGTGTGCGTCTGCAGGGTGGGCTACACGGATGAGCGGGGTTTTTTTTTTTTTCTTGGAGCTAAAATGTTGGCAGTGTCTGTGCGATCGTCCGTGTGACATGATTTATGTGGGAGACACAGAGTGTAAATGTTCCGCCTGTGACCAGCAGACCAAACAACACACCCGTCCTGAAGACCAAGAAAACGGATTAGCCTCCGTTTTCCAACCCCTCTCCCCCTAGTTCCTTCCCCTTGCTCCCCGGTCTTTTTATCCAACAGTTTTTCCCCGTTTTATCTTTCCTTTCACTCTCACTCGTTTTGCCCCCCTTTTTTTTTTTCCTTACCACTGCAGCACTGTACCATTCTAAAGATCTCATTGTTCATAAAACCAATCAGGGAACTTCTGTCTTGATTAGATTTCATTAAAAAATACGTCGGTACCTTTTAGTTCACCATATTCATTTCAGGCAAAGTTGGTCGGTCTATGCAGTAATATAACACCTTGTCACTTTGTTTGTTACGAGTCCAAAAAAAAAAGAAACATACTGGTTACAATGTGTGCCTATGCTGTGCTTCTTCCACAAGTATTTAATGAAACAGATGAGTATACTCTTCTTGTAATTTATATTAACCCTGTTGTCAGACGTCAAAACTGGACAGTTCTGAAATTGTAGTTTTCCATAGTAAAGCCACTGTTGTTCCACAATCCGGCTTCACAATCTCTCCACCTGACTACAGGAAGGACTGGCCCTACATAGTTTATTTTCACTGCCATTTTAAAAACAGATTTAACTTACATGCATGTGCTGTTATCTAAAGTGCACACTGCCATGTAAGACCGCTGTGAGTAGCAAAAGGGACACATTTGAGAGAAAAATCGTATTTTCACGTATTGTATTGCAATTTGTAATTTGTGTATAATCACGAACATCTTATCAACTAAACCACCTGGGTGACGATTCGAGAGGGTCCATCTCCAGGAGATGTGGTTAAAAGTTACGTATGCATGAAGCTGGGCCTTTATTTGTGACGATTTACAATGTATTCATTCATACTGTCATTGCAGCTTCACGCTGAACATTTCGGTTGCTTGTTTGAGTTCCGGACACTTTGCCCTTCAGCTAATAATGCGAAGACTGTTTAAAGTACACTGTGAGATGAGATGCAGGATGTGGGAGGAGGAGAGGAGAGGTGACAGGAGATGCCAGAATGGAAGACAAGAGTAGAGAAGAGTGGAAGAAGAGAGAAATAAAGGACGGGTATGCAGATTGGGACAGAGAGGAACGTCAACGCCCATGTGTCCAGGTGTAGGAATGATGGGGAGTGGCAGATTGTGTGTGTAAATTACCGGCCCGGCATGTTGAATATTTATGAAGCGGACCGAGGCAGAGGGACAATTCAAAGTCTAGGTGGTGCGAAAGGAAAAGATGGACAGAGGGAGGAAATTGGAAGGGACAGAATGTCTCGCCTGATGGATAATGACAGCCCCGAGGCACACATTAAAGGCTGGACAACTGTTTCAATAATGTTTAAAACCACTTTGGGGCTTTGGTCAATGAAAGCAAAAGAGAGAGAGGGTGGGAGACAGACTACGAAGGAGATAGAGAGAGATGGAATACTAAATGATGTAGAGTATTATGAACATACAATAGCCGCTATGTCTCAGATAATGTACGGTAGTCCTAAACAACGGTGCTCAAATCATGTCTGCTGCAGAACTATACTGAGATTAATTAACTGCAATCGTTAGTTCAATATATTTATGGAAATTAATGGGAATAATAACCTGTTAACTCATTTAATCATGTTTACCTATTCTGTGATCACAAAATTGCACATTAGAAATACATTGACATAATTTATTATCCAGTGTTAAACATTTCACTTTTGTGTGGTTTCCTGTATTAGGAACAACTACATCTGAGAACTTGGTAAGTATCCAAAATGTTGCAATACATGGCCCTAGTATTTTTAGTATGTATGAATAATCAGTTTTGTTTGTAATACTGTACAACTTAACCTCTTGAGGACAGTTCTGGGCTCACATACATAGGGACACATTTAGCCATATTAAAAAATTAGAGCAGTGAGTTCCCTGCTACATTTTTGAGAGAAGCATCTGGACAATAATATCCCAGAGGCCTGAGTGCTGGCAACCAAGTGAGGAGTTGCCACTGTGTCTGAAGACAGAATGCACAGCGCTGTACGGCGTCCTGTCCAGACTCACACATCAATCAGGCAACTGGGCCAATTCACATCTCTGACTGAGCGGCATAGATAGATCAGGATAGAATTAGCAGAGCAAAGGAAGAAAAAAAATAAAAATCATCAGAGTTGTTTGGAGTGTTTTTAACTCTTTTATGTGAGGAAAAGTTTTACAAGTTCACTCCAAAAAACCCTTTTTATGTGAAGTTATCACTGTTTCCTCAGCCAAGAAGAAGTTTAAAACCAAAAGAGGCAAACAAAGTCACCTACCCGTCTGTGTGTGGGGATAAGGTAGGTTGGAATGACATGGGCATAAATGATATATCCAAAAGTTTCGCAAATGATGCTGCATTACCTACACGTTAAATGCAAGGTGCTACCACGTCCGAGAACTGCTCTCGTGTCAGTAGCGATATAAGGAAGACACAGAGGCAGAGAAAGACATCCAGCGGCCAGAAACAAAGTCACACGATGACAGACGGAAAGATAGATAGATAGATAGATAGAAAGAATGGGGACAGCGTGGTCTGGACCACAAAAAGGAGAGCAGCGACAACAGCTGTTCCTGTTTCCTGTTCTCTCCGAGCCTAGATAACGGCGCAGCATGGCAGCACACCCTGGGGACACACCAGAAAAGGGCTCTTAAAAACAAACCCCAATCACCGTGCTGTATCATTAACAGGCTTTTCTCAGGTGGGTACTCTTATTAAGTCTCCCATCTGTACTCACGTCTACAGCGCGGCGCGTTCTGAATCAAACTTAAACACACATGAGAGTACATTAAATAAGCCGTTTGTCTGTTTCTTTACGATCATTGGCTATACCGCGTAGCAGACGGTTACCTATTATATACACAACGCGTCTCGCTTTCATCTTTCGCATGGCATCCAGAGAAATCCTTTTTGTTTCATTTTTTTTTCGTTTTTTTTTTTACGTACGTTGATTTATTTGTTGTATTTTTACAAAAGAAAAAGCTCACACCATGAACCCTATGTTGAAGGCAGGTGAAATCGCTCCTGCATTTTTTAAGATTTAAAGTAGGGATGGGTTTGTGCAGAGGCTTCTGCCTTCCCCCCGTGGGAGTCAGGAGATTGACAGAAAGCAGTGCCTGATATAATACATGCACTGATATGAAAACTCTCAACTCAGACAGGACGAAGCACAACAAAATTGAACCTCTGTGAGGAAAAATAAATAAAAATCACAGCAGCTAAGTATGTGGCAATTCCTTTGAGCGCAAAATGTCAGCTATTCATATCATACTCAAGGGGAAAAAAAACAGACCTGATCCCGGCAACTGCGAAGGTTGCTGAAATGTAGTTTTTTTGAATCCGTCAGATGCTAGCAGAAAATACAGACCGTCTGTTCGTGAAGTCTGAAGGATGGACATAAATGTGTCTTAAGTGAACAGCTCTATTTACAAACGTAAACGCACACCCAGGCGCATTGTGGCCAAGACACCGCGACCACTCGTCTGGGACACATTTATCCACATATCTTTTGAATTATAATCTGTGCCAAGCCACAAGTGTGTAACAGCAGTTGCACATGGGCATTGATGAAATTGTGTTCAGCCACAGGTGTAAACAGTGATGTGTTGCATTCTCTGGACTCACGCTATTTAGGTATTCTCGGTCACTTTGGGTCTGAGAATACAATAACGTAGCACAACACAGAGTACAATTAGGAATGAACTGTTGATTGTTTGTACACATCCAGCAAACACAGGGGAAAAAAACTAATTAGAGTCAAAGTTTCTCGCCAGTCATTAACTGTCCCGAAGAGTGGGATATCACGGTCAAACTTTTGACAAACAATTTCCCTGCACCTCCACAGAAGAGAAAACAAACTTTTTCATTTTCAGATTTACTGACTAGATAAAGTGTATAATGTATGCATTGCGCTTTTTTTCTTTTTCATTTTCAGATTTACTGACTAGATAAAGTGTATAATGTATGCATTACGCTTTTTTTTTTTTCTTTTTTTTTTTTTTACAGTTATTAAGTTTTAACTTGATCACCGCAATATATTCTGGCCATCAGCACATTTGGGTAATCTACAGAATAAGTGTATGTTCTGCAGCCTGACTCTGGACCAGGCCAACAGGGCAAGCTGAAGGCAAATGGAAATATTAAATATAGATGGCTGTTGCTGACAGCAGAGTGGGGGAAGAAAATAAACTTTCCAACCATGGAACATCCTGTCGGCACTATATGCCCCCGGTCCTTATTATCAACAGGGCTCGTGTCAGCCCTGTCAGAGTGCTTGAAGTGTGTTTCTATCTGTGGAAATGTGTTAAATGTATGTTGATCCAATGCCCTCTCTGGCAGCTTTCCATAGCTCCTTGACTTGGCAAGTAATAACCATATAATGGTGGAATACTATATGAACACATTACAACAACGACTTCATTAAATATATGAGACAACATGTATTTCTTATATTGCTTGGTCAGGAAACCCCCCTATTAACTGTACAATTTTGGCCGAGGTGCGTGGTTGTCTTATTTTTACGCTGGCCCGCCAATGGATTGTTCTCGAAATTTTAATTTATGATGGAAATTTGGCATCCATCATCCTCTGTGACAGAGAGAGTTTCATACTTTGGCCTGTATATAACTAGCAATGCATAATATAGGCTTGAGGCAAACAAGCAAAACATGCCCAAAATGGATGAATTATGAGAACTGGCCCCTCAAACCTACTATATATTGCAGTAGTTTTGCAGTTGTTCTGCATCTCATCGTGGTCATTTTGTGTGTGTTCCAGGTCATGTTGCTTATGACTTGGTCATTTTGCCTCTATGGGATTGTTTTGGGTCTCTTTGTGGACATTTTGTCTGTGTTTTCTCTTTTAACTGTGCTCTGTGACTTTCAAACCAGAAATACAGACATTCAACTTAGCACAGAGGCTGCCACTTGATTCATAGGCCCAGGGGCCAATGGGATACATCCAGTTGTCCATCCATTATGGTCAGTCATATTCGACTTTTATAATTACTAACCTGGGCCGATCTTGTGTTGTTGTTGCTTTAAATGAAAGGAGAATTGCATTTCCCAAGAAATATGAATCGCTAAACTGCAAGTCTTTGGGTTCATCGTCTGCTACTCGGTATGTGGCTGCTACAGTTTTTGGCAAGACTTTCCGTTTTAGTCTGTGACTGATCAGGACATGAATCACTAGAATAAGGCATTGACTCTCTTCTTAAAAGATGAAGCCATTACTTTTCTAGCGGTTACCCATGCAGGGGAACTACAATACTACGCTTTCATATCATACAGCATGGTGGGATGATTTTCCTTGAGAAAAGCCAATTTTTTATTACAACTGTATAAAATATAAAAGATAAGGAGCCAAGAGAGGCACTGGAGCAGGCAGAAATTCAACCTTATAATGTGTTATTTTCCTGAGAACATGAGGAAGAGAAAGTACCACACCATCCAAAATTCTAAATAAACATTTCACCGGAGTAACTGCTGTCTCTGCCAAGGGAGAAGGAGCGAATGACAACTTAGGAGTTATCCTACAATGATCTGACAAGTTATTAATACCAAAGTACTTAAGATCTGGGTACTTTGGTCAATTTATTATTGTAAAAAGTATTATTTAACTATTAATATTTAACTTTTCCACTAGGACATATTAAAAAGGCAACATCTTCAAAGCAATAAATATTACACTTAAATATAGATATATGTGTGTGTGTCTGTGTCTGTGTGTGTATGTGTAATGCATATTGCTAAATTCTGTCTAGACACATGTCAAGTGAAAGTGGCATTTTTTTGGGGCCACAGGAGTATTTCATTGTTGTCCTATTTAGTATGTGGGCCAATGTATGACCCTAATTTTAAGTGTTAGGGGTTTGATTCCCACATTGACCCCACATTGAGTGCGTGTGGATAATTTTACCTTTAATTATCTACAGAGTGCTGAAGTGGGCTTTGGCGTGTATTGTTATTGTGGATGATTAATTAGACCATCGTTCTCCCCCAGGTAATGTTTATAAGAGTGTGATGCCAGCGTCTGGTAAAGAGACTTCCTTGTCCGTGCATTTACAAATTCAGCTGTTGGCATTTTGTTCATTTCCTTTTTCTGCTTGGCATGAAAGCTAAAACCTCACAAAAAAAAAAAATCTATTCTGAAAATACATTTCTTCCGTTTCACTATTAAGCCCCACAGAGATCTCAAAGGACTCGGTACCACGCTGCTCCTTGAGATTCTTGTCAGCACTCATCAAGAATTGCAAAAGAAAAAGGTTGAAATCGTGTAGTAAAAACGTCTTCAGGCTGGTAGCCTCTATTTTTTGGGGGGACTTTCTGTTTTCCCTCTGATTTCATTAGAACAGCACAATCCCCTGGGCCCTGCGTTGGTGACTGATTACGGATTCTGTCTGTCGACGAGCTTAGCAACAGTTTGAACCGTGCGCGTGGTTGCATAAATACCCATTTCATTATACTCCGAGACAATATTCCCCTGCATCAAAAGGCGGCCTTTTCAGCCTTCCTGGGAGGCAGCTTTTACCAGCAAAGTCCTTTGCAACATCGGAACAATGCTTCTGCTACTCGACAAACAACAAAACCCCTGAATCGCAGTGTGTTGTGTTATTTTACACATTCATAGTTTGTTTTGTTGTAAACAAAACAGCACAGATGAGAATACACCAAAACAAGTAACAAAATGTTTCATCCGACTCCTCTCATCTCACCGAGTCTGCAGAGTAGGTGGAAGAACAAACAGTACCCTGCTCTCAGTCATAACCCTCATCACTGTGCAATCAGATGCATGTGGGCAGAGACTAAAACATATCTTCCGGCTTCCAGCAAGTCTCACAGTAGCCACCCAACTTCACAAGTCGCCAGGAAAAACCAAAGTCCCTCACAAGCATTGGTCCCAAGTAAAACCGGAACTCTGGCCTCGAGAAAGACGTGGTTACATAAAAACCCAAACCATTTTCCACCCAACTTTCTTAGAGAAGAATCTGTGTCATAAGTCCAGGAAACAGACGCTTACTGCGGAGTGGTGACGAAGTGGAGTCATGAGTAAAACGAGTTGTATCATTTTGAGCATTTTGATACGAAGGTCCTAGAGACCTGGAAGTTGACTACGTCCCTACTATATTCCCTACTAATACACTTCCGCATTCAACGGTACCATTCGCATGTCTCTACAACGTCGGGAAGTTGGTGAAATAGCGAAAAGTCAAAAACTTTCAGCACGTTTTCTGCTAATAACTTTTGATAGGAAGGTCTCATCGACCTTCTGTTTTGCTCCGCCCCCCCCCCCCATTTATGGCCTTTCCGCATCCAACAGTACCATATGGGTTAGGGTTAGGGGGTAGGGTTAGGGTTCCAATTTGTAGGGTTATAAGAATGGAATTATGGCTAGGGAATTTGGTTAGGGTTAGGGGATGGGGATAGGGTTAGGGGATTGGGTTAGGGTTAGGATTAGGGGATAGGGTTAGGGGATTGGGTTAGGGTTAGGATTAGGGGATTAGGTAAGGGCATTGGGTTAGGGGATTGAAAGCAGCAAACCTAGGGGAAACAATGTACAGTGCACTGTGGTGTCTAATAGAACATTGGCTTGATGTGAGGCTTTGTATGTAATGTATAACAAGTGTGTAATCTGCGTGTGCGTCAACTGTGTGTGTGTGTGTGTGTGTGTGTGTGTTTATGGGTGCACCATGTAGGATCAGTGTCATATATGATCATTTGCAAATTATAGTGTTTCATCATCTAGTTACAATAATAAATGTTTCATATCTTGCTACTTTCCATTGTAAGTTACCGTTTACAGAGGTTCTGCAACATTATTCAATAGTGAGTCAATTTACACATGAATCATACATAAATCAGAGCACTTTGATCCAGAAACTAAACATCTACCTATACAGATGATATGAATGGGATGGCGCCAATTAGACCTAAAGTAGTAAGTATAAAAAAAAAATCACAATGAATTGCCACTTATGTTATACCCTCATTAAATCCAGCTTTTTATGAAAGAGCATTCAGGGCATACATGTTAACGCATATGAGAGCCCGGCTCTCACCATTTCCTTTGTAAAGCAGTGCTCCCACAGTCAAGTTTCAAGATTAATGACTGCATCCAGCTGTGACAACCTAACCTGTTTCAGTTGGAAAGCAAAAGTCTGTGTGAATCCATTGCGTTCCTCTTGCATCACATCCTGTACTATGAAACAAGATATGAGCCTGAGAAGGTGTCTGACGTTTCTGAGTCAGACTAGCTCTGTTCTGCATGTAAAAAAAAAAAAAAAGACAAACTCATGAAGAATCATGTTTTACAAATGTTGATCTACCCAGAGATGTCATTCCCATTTGAAATGTTAATATCCAGATTTTTTTCTTTTATTTGGAAAAATATTATTTTAATACTATCATACATTTCCATTTGGATGTTTCGGAAATTTGCAGGGTGATACGAGGTCACAGCAGTGAGTTACTTGCACACAAAACACTTTGCTGCACTTTGAAGTGGGCCACAGTTTCAGAGTGTATTGTTGAAGTGGAGTGGAGTGTCAGTCGCTCTTTCAAAGATGTGAAAATAAATAGCTATACTCACTAATTTGAATGTATGTATGTGAATGAATGTGTTGGCATTCAGAGGCATAACACTTACACTAGCAACACTGGTTTCCAGTGTTCACACACTTGGCTTCGGGTGACTGAATCAAAAAGCAGTGCACTCTTGTGGGTATGTTGGCAGAGTTGCAAAACGTGTTGAAAACGCATTTGGTTTGTGAGACTAATATCGAAAGAGAAAAAGCCTCCCATCCACAATTTCCGTTCAGTTCCTGACCTTGAATTTCTTGAATGCAGCCATTTCTGAAGAACAATTCAAGTCCAACAATGTAAAGGGGAAAACTTGCGGACGAAAAAATGGTATGCGAGTCCGACGGTGCACTGTGCGAGCACCAGGCCCTCAGGTTGATGTCAGGCATTCTGTGTGATGTATAATGTAAACACTGTGTGTATATTTGTGCGTGCCTGACAGAGGGGCACGTCTGCAAGTCTAGAATTATTTTTGAAGCTCTTCAGATCTCACCTCTGTCCATACTGAGATTTAGCCTTGTGGTATTCGTTCGATCCCTGGGATTCCATGGTGTCCCCCTCTCATTACGAAGTGGCCTAAATGATTTAAACCCTTCCTCCCTCTAATCAAATAATTGCTCGGTGGAGATAACCGGGCTTTGTGATTGAGAGTAGCCAAAGAGAACACCACAGGGATGCGAAACGAAGAAGTTTGCCCTTCTTTCAAAATCCTCTTTGCTCCAGACATTTCTCCCGATGACGTCTCTGGCCTCCAGCTATATTGAGAGAAAGCTTTTGCTAATGCGCTCCACTGCGTGGTTTTGTTTGAGGTAACCGAACGGGATATGTTGGCATTGTTGACAACCAAGCCGAGAGGTTAATGAACGCCGACTTAAAATCGCTCGCTGCGGTGTTCTCGACATCCCACTCGGAGCCCACTTGTAAATACTCGCGCACAAACACAAATACGTAAACACAAGGTGCTGCGCAGCAGACGGCCATTCATGCTTCAGCCCCAAACCTCTGCTGTTGGAGATGAGCATGGCATTGCTCAGTCCGCCTCACTAGAAGGGCACAGAAGTTTGGGGCAGTCGCCGACAACCAAAGTTACCGCGCCCGAACCATGTCATTCGGACTCTCAGAGTAACGCTGAAGTGCAACTCAAAGTTTCTGTAGCCTTCCCCTGTGCCTCGATACGATCCTGGGTGGATTGTGCTTCCCTCCAATTAACCTAACCTGCATGTCTTTGGGCTGTGGGAGGACGCGGCAAAACCCAGAAAAAGCCTATTCATTCAGGGGGGCGCGCACACCAGTCTGAGATTGGGATCTGAAAACCCGACAGCCCGAAATTGGGCAGAGACGGTTCAGGAGGAAGTGTAGTTGACGTGTTTGCTGGTGGTTCCTTTTCTACCCTCCTCAACTGAAATATTCACAGTAAAAGTTCTTGTTGGGCTCCACTTCTCGAACATTGTTAAGTCATTTCAAGTGTTCGGGAGCCCATTGACCGACGCGGCATGTTGATTAGAAGCACATCGTTCTCGACTAATGCAACAAAATGCACAGTTAAAGCGCGAATCGAAAGGGATATCCTGTTCCATCGTTTCCAAAACGTGCAAACCCGGGCCCCTTCCTCGTACCCCGCCGCCATTCCGCCTGTGAACAAACCGGGTGGCCTAGTGTCAAAAACTGTCACGCTCGTTGGCGACACAGCCAACGGTGGCACGGTGTGTAATGAGGGACTGTCGCCGAGGCACTGAGGGGAGACGGCAGTGACACGGCGGCGTGGGAAACTCATCTAAATCACATTACCGAGCCCTGCCCTGAAGGCTCGCATGGCTGGCAGATTAGCCTGCATGGGCCGACGCCGTTTCTGCCGCCCGCTTTCGCCGAAATCCTTGCTTTGTGTAGGCTGACGGGTAATAAATGTTGTAATCAGGCCCGTGATGCCGAAATGGTTTAACTAGGAACATGACACAGAGGGAAAAGGATCCCAATGAGAGGAACCAGAGAGCGTAAAGATGCGATCTCGATGGTTTGTGGGGGGGGGGGGGGGGGGGGGGGGGGGGGGGGGGGGGGAAACTGATGCGTCACACTGTACTTTGTGACGCTAATTAACCCACATTAGCACATTAATTACAATAACTAATGACTGTAACCATCGTGCAAGCACCCAAGGCAAGTAGGTTTCAGCTCCAGCTCCATGTAAGATGTTATTGCGTAATTTACTTGTCAGTGGCATTTGACGTCGTACGCTGAGAGTCAGAGTGGTAATGACAGCACTAGAGGGGGCCCAGAGTGACATTTGTGTGACATTATTGAAGCACATTTAGCTTTAACTGTCATACTGGAGAGACTCGGGCCACACACTGACCCCAAGGCTAACAGGCCATTATTCAAAAGCAGATCTGTACAGTGGGAAATAATGTGAATTTTTTTGATTAAAGAAGTAAGCGGGGGGGGGGGGGGGCACATTAA
>JAFBJU010004218.1:182347-265753 GCA_016785305.1 Colistium nudipinnis | reverse complement strand
GGGCGGGGGGGGGGGGGGTCACATTAAATAATGACCTTACCGGATCTTATTGGATCTTATTTCTCTTCTTAGCAATTTGGATTTTTTTTTTATTCTTTTTGCTCAGAGGTTGTTATATCTCAAAAAAAGCAGATCTGTACAGTGGGAAATAATGTGAATTTTTTTGATTAAAGAAGTAAGCGGGGGGGGGGGGGGTCACATTAAATTATGACCTTACCGGATCTTATTGGATCTTATTTCTCTTCTTAGCAATTTGGATTTTTTTTTTTATTCTTTTTGCTCAGAGGTTGTTATATCTCAAAAAGAAATATACTGTACGTCTGATTAATAAAAAAAAAAATTGTGCGTATCTTCAAGGCTCAAACTATGGCAACTGTCACTTGTAAACTCACAAATGAACACACATCAGAATTGCTCCGATTAAAACCAGTGGTCTTGTGTTTTCTCTAGCCAACACAAAATAGAACATCACCTAACAAGGATGAGGCGAGAACACAGAGTGGAAGAAGCAGGTGTTTCGAAAGTCGTAAGGAGAAAAAAAAAAAAAAAAATGCATCTTGAGCACACCGAAACCAGCAGGACCTGCACAGCAATATCATTCATGTGGTTGAGTTCATCTACCCAGGGAAGGTTTACTGTCCATGCTTGCCCCCTTTTTCCGCCTCCACCTGCTTCACGTTCATTGGATCAGTTCCACACGTTCACACCTGGGAGAAATCCACAGCAACCGCGTAATATTTCGCTGTTTCTCTTACTCTTGACATCTCCACTCGAGCAGCTGGGGGTTAAGCGCATTGCGCAACAGTGCCTTCACGGAATTCTCTTTGGGAGAATCTGCAGTCATTCCATTTCCCCAGCTGGACTTTCTGAGCGCCTGGTCCGTTAAATGTGCTTCATTTCGTAGTAATAAATGACAGGTATTAAAAAACTCTTTACGTACTCGCACCTCCAAGGAGCATAATGGACAAATAGCAAAACTTCCTGACCAACTTTGTTTAAGTCGTGCAAGATGAATATTCATATCAAGTATGAAAGCGAAGAAGATAATTCAGTCAAATCCAAAGGGTTCGGGATGCTGCTAATCACCATAACATTTAAATGAGAGAAATTCACTATCATCTTACACAGGCCAAGACGTCGACCTCTTCCTCAACCTTTATTGACTTAATTCCGATGAAGGTCACTAAAGCTAGGCAGGCTGATTTAAATCTGAGTACCACTCAATATTGAGCCCCACACTTGGGAGCTACCTACCCCCTGACATTTAAGTGGGGTTTATAAAAGCCTAGACATATATACCTAGTGACTGGTGTTAAGTGGCGTGAAGCCCACAGGATCCAGGCAGGTTTTGGCCCTTTGAAGCTGACAGGCCTGGTCCCTCCTGGCACGCCATGACTCCACTTTCTGCTTTATAGGTAATTTATTCATCTGAATAATGAAGGGCCAGTCGGCAGCAGAAAGCATGAATAGCAATAAGTGTGAAGAAAGACTCTGCTTCCTTCAGCTGGTAAAGCCACAGCAAACATGTGTTTGAAATATTATTAGCCTATTTGAAGTGGATTCTACTACTTTCTTGGGACCGATCGATCTTGCATGGTGCAACAGGGCAAGCGATATTGCTGCAGAATGTGAAACCTAAATTGCCTGCACTAGCGGAGCAGAAGGTAAACAATAGGAAAGTCATGACACATGGAGAACATGGCACATGCTTTTGAGTTGTCTTTCACCAGAACTGTCAAACTCATCATTTGAGGACCACAAATGCTTGTGCCCGAAACTCTATGGCAATCCATTCATTATTAGAGATATTTAACCTCAGACCGACAACGGCGTCACACATTGGGTAAGGCATGTATTATTTGAACGTTCAAACAATCACACATTGCATTCCTCAATAACCTTGTCGCAAAACTCTGCCCGTCCGATCCGGCAGCACTACTATTTCCCCAGAGTCCAACAAATGCAGGCAGACCCACACACACGCGCACACACACGCATGCACACACACGCACGCACACACGAACACACACGCGCACACACACACGCTCTCCTGCGTCTGGCTCTGTGTCTTTGTAATTGAGGCCTCTGTGATGAGCTAGGGTCAGAGAAATAATGGCTCGCCGAGTCCATTAAAAAATAAGCACAATTAGGTGGGAGGCAAACACTGCTGATGACTTGTGACCCCACTTCATTATTGTGCAAATGGAATGATTTTCCGTCTCTCACTCAGTCTCAGGCACACCGCCACTGGTTGTGTTTGTTCTGCACACACTCACTACAGAGTGCACATGGCACTTACATTAGCCGCTGAGCCAATATAATGATTTTAATTGCTCTCACACAAACAAACACACTTTACGACGATTTATTAGAGACTGATCCGCACACCAGGTAACTACTTGTACAGAATTAGGATAAACTGTCTCAGGAATCCTGTTATTAACTGCAGTCACAGAACAACTGACTTACACTGATCATCAAAAGGCCATCTATCGTGACTGAACTGCTGAAGTGAACGGATCACAACCATGCAGCGTAAACGCGCAGACATGAGTGCATTCGGACATTTTCCTTACTTCTCACTAAGGGTTCTTTCATACTTTGTCTCTTCCCCCATTTCTTTACACACACAGACACACACACACTCACATTTGTAAAAGCTGTGAGCTGTGAAACCTGTAATTCTGAAGGCGATCTCGTGAATGTGTGAGTGGGCTGCTGACAGCCTTCTCCTGTGTTCACTGATTTAGTTGTCCGCTCAAGTGGGCCCAGGGCCAGCGCTAGCCTTTGTGGGGCCCATGGCAGAGTTTGATTTGGGGCCCTGCCACCACTTAGCAGATACAACTATTGAGGTCTGTCAGGCCTTGATCGGTTGTAAATCTATTGTAACATGCATTATTGATTTTATTTGTCTCTGCTGTGTTGCTCTGACGGAGGGAATGGTAACTGATTAAACCAGTGGTATTATTTGGCCAACATTAACATAAAGACATGATGCGATTTTACAACTGACATAAGAAAACAATAATAGTTCCAGCTGTCTTGATGAATATTTAAAACGCATGTTGTGGCCTAGGGGTACTGGCCAGGCGCATAAGACTCCAACAGACATGCAGGCAGTTACCCAGCTACAATTTCTGTGCAATTTTGACATTAAGGTCATTTGTCACCACATTGGTACAGAAAGGCAGCAAACAATATCTAGACCCCAGTCATTTCTACTACACTGGTAGCGCAGGAGCTGAACATATTAGCGGGGGAAAAAAATATCTTATCTTCTGTGGAAAGAACTGTTGGCTGAGGGCTATCTTTTGGCGACAGTGGTCAAGAGATTCAGAAAACATCTGACCGCGTTGGTCAGTACAGAAGTACCGATTGTCCTTCAAATAGGTCCATGCAAGCAAACCAAGACACCGAATGTCTCCAACTAGTGACAAGTTTCAAATGCAACGATGACAGAGGAATTATTTGGCCCTCAGGTCTCATACAATGTGACATTTGGAGACTAATGGGTTTTAGTGTCATTCACAGTCGCAGAGACGGATTGAATTAAACAGGATGGTAATATTCCTCAGATGGAATTTGGCATAATTCTCCCTTCTCCTGTTTTTTTTTCCTCGGCTTGGGTAATAACTCTGTGTCGGTGGGAATGACACGTTATATCCTGTTAGTCCTGATATACGACTACTTGGCAAACTATCATTTAACTCCTCTCTCTGTTCAGCTGTTCCGTTTTTTCCCTGTCTACCCTTGCAGATTCTCGATTTAACAACCTCCTATTGTCCGTATATAACCGTGGCTCCAATAGTGAGTATTTTATACGATGCCTCGAAATAAACTATTATAAATCATAATTATTATTTGAGCATTGATTATTTGGCATTTGATTATTTAATCATAATTACTGAACAAGAGATCATCAGGAGAATGGGTCATTATTTATCAGCCTCATAATATGACGACAGGTCTAATAATAAATTGACATACTATAATAAAGGATGTCCTCTATAAACCACAGATCAAAACAAATGCAACAAAAATAATAATCCGAGTAAAAAGAAAGAGATAATCAAACCTCAGGTCATTTAAAAAAGTTTTATAACTTCCATTTGATCAAATTTCTTCAAGTTAATATTTTTATATTTAGAACACTTTCAGAGGGGACACAAAGTCCATAGTGCTGTCATTTGAAATCATATTCACCAATATGCATTAAAATATCTTCCTTCTCACAATAGAAATACAGATACACTTGAATTTTTTCCCCACAAAGCACTTCCTCTCATCTATACCTTTTCGACATTTACACTATAGACCAGAGACATATCGTATTTTATCCGGTGCCAGACCATCACTCATATTTTCGCAGTATTCCATTGTGTGTGGGCATGTGTAAATAAGAAACTAATTTGTGGCATATACAGCTCTGCCCGCGCCGTTTGACAGGCAGGAAGAAATTAATCTAAACATTCAAGGGCATCCAGGAGTGCTTTGATCCAAATCCATACAGTTTGCAGAGGTGATGCATTATTCTGGTCAAATACTATGGAGACAATCTTTATCTCGCACAATTTGCTATATAATAAACAGGACTGATTTGATACGGGATAGCAACAAATCCGATAATCGGGTTAGAGCTTTATCAGTGTCAAAACAATAGTCCCGATGGTGCAAACAATTAGGCCGTGTAGAGATAACAGAGAAACCCTGTTTTATAGTAACTGTAATGTGTTTTGCCAGGCCGAGAATCACTCATGCAATATGTCTGGCTAGGTAATACGGTTAGACTAATGGCTCCACTCGTATAGGCTTTGCACTGCTGTGGATGATAAGTATTATAGGTTTACATAAATAAACGAGAAGGGCGCAGTATAACGCCCCTCATGGGTATAATGTAGATCAATGCTTTCAGAGGGCGGCAGCGTTCTGCTTGAAGTGCTGCCACGTGCCCCGATAGTCTCCATGGCATTTCATGGTTGCGCGGTGATCGTGGCACAAAGGTCGGACAGGCCTAAAGGTCAGACACACTAATGAAGTGATGGATGCCGCAGTAAACTTGAGGATTCAGGTAAGGAAACCCATTGTGTTAACAAAAAAGGGAATCACTGGAAAGCAATTCACTGACACTATGCTTGGATGAGGCATTTTGCCGGGAAAGAAAAAAACTGTATATGCTTCGAGAACAATTTCTGGATGAATAATGTGCTATTAATCACAAAATAAAATGGCAAAGAAATGGCAAGTGTTATACTTTGTTTTAACAGTGTCTGCTTTAAGACAACCAATGTGTGCATCCGCAGTACTCTTCCCACACCGCCTTTTGCTCGTCTTCTATGTTCTAGCCCTCTTTGTAGTACCTAAGCAATGGCCCCTTAACAATCACAAAAGCAATATGAGGAAAACCAAGAGCTAATATACAAGATTCGTGACTCTTAAATCAATGGCAAAATGTGCTCTTGCAGACAAATAAGGAAGGAATGAGGAAGGCTGAGCACTGTTGGGGCTCAATAGAAGTCTAAATAGGCAGGCCAATTTAGTGTTTGGGAAGTGGCTCCTTCTGTAATCCAGCAAATATATCTAGTTTACCAAAACAATGCGACTGTCTGTTCTTGTTGTTTACCACTAACTACGCCCAAACTCGGATAACTACACAAGACTTTAAAGCAGCATACTGGTGTAGAACAACCTTGGCTGGTCTCTCAGCGACGCCATAGTCTTTATCTGTGCCTTCGTCTTACCTCTAGAGTAATTGGTCTCAATTTCATATGCTGCTAATTTGTAACAGCTTATATTTATGCAACACTTAAAGAGCTGCATTTGCACAACTAAAACGGCTGTGTTGCAGCGTATCTGCTTGAAATGTGACGAGCCAATTTTGCTTGTTGTTTGGTATAATAACATAACAATAATTTTAATTAAACGATAATGACACCAGGGCAATGAGAGGTCGGCCAATGACCCATATGATTATAATAATCACAAGGACCATTATGAGGTCAATTTAAGACATAAAACACATGAAATTGCAAGTCAAATAAAGTGAATGCAACTATTGGCAGACTACAAGTGTGCACCTCCTTCCTCCCTTTGAAGATCATTTGAAACATGAAACCGTGAGATAAAAATCACAGATGATGACCTGTGGAAAATGATGAAACATGCAGTGAGGTGTGTCGGTTTGATCCTGCAGCAGCCCGTTGAGCCACTGCTGCTGACACAGACACCGGTGACTAACGTGGCTTTTTGTCGGTTGAGATAAAACCGATATTGAATCTGTGCGTGCTTGTGTGTATTAGGTGTGTGTGCTGAGGAGAGCGAGACACCAGTGAATGATATAAATATTTTAGCCACATCCAAGACCGCATTGATTTTTAAATATGTCCTTGCGGGCACAGTTCACTTTGATGTGGGGCTGTGTGGGCATACAATTCAACACAATAAAAGGCAGCAAGGGTGGTGGGAAAATAATTGAAACAGACACATTGAAAGCAACGCATTTCACGCGTACACACACCCCGTCTACTACACATCCATAGGCTCAGAGGCACACATGCAACTCCCTTTGTTCCAGCACAGTTGCTCCCCCAAAAAACCTATATCCTGTTTCACACTATCGGGACATCTTTTATTTCTTCCCATTAACTGACCACATCTGGAAAAGGAAGTGCGACTTCCTTTAAATCCTCAACTCCTCCCTTAATGATCAACTTATATCATATCTATTGGTTTTTACTACAGGCACTTAATGCAGGTTTATGTGCTAACTGCTTGGTTGCAGTTTAAGTAAATTCAGATTTAAGTGGTTTGTTTTTTGTGGCAGAAAGGAATTTCCCTCATTACGTGTGCACAAGAAGAAAATAGCCTTTCCTTCTCCAAAGAGACACCTGAACAAATACCCTGCCAATCCTACAGGAAGCAGAAGACAATAAAAACTGGTGGTTTGTCTTTGTCTTAGATGAACTTGTCGTTGGTCTTGGAACACCGTTCTTACCATATTTTTGTGTGGTTGTGATGAGCTATGTGACTCCAGAAACGACACGTACTATTTGCAATTCACAGACAAACATTACCATCCATTACAAAGGAGAAACAAATATGCAACACTACGCAAAGCCATATATGCAGATAGCAAAAATAGACCACCGGTACCTATACAGACAACCGATGCAACAAGTCATCTGCTTTAAAAAATATATTTTGCAATTAAGTTCTAGTAAACACGTTTACCGCCAAGTCTTTTCCATTCTGCTCTATTCAACATGATATGCATGCTGTGCTTTAAAGTTAAGCATGTACCGTCCATGAAGTGACCCTGTTTCTCCCTTACATTTCCACTCATTCGGGGTGCATCACAGTTTCCGTTACAGCCCACGAGATTCATTGTCACGTGCATTAAGGTGTAATAATGCCGGGGGTGCCGGCAGGAGCGTGAACAGCTGCAGTGTGTTCCGTAGCATGTAAAAAAAAAAACTCCCTGCCACTGACATGCACACATGCTTCCTCACGCTTCTCTCATCAATTCACAAACACACATGCAACTATGATACACGGTGACTATACACTGCTGTGTGCTTTCGTTTGTCCTTTACAAGTCTACCCCCTCTTGGTAGTTGTTGTTATTGTACCTAAAAGCCAGGGGGCCCTTTGCATGGAAACTAAGAATATCTCTGCCTTTACCAGGGGAAATAACACTTTGCAGTAGCTTATTCTTTGCATTGGCTTTCATACACCCACTTATCAAGTCATAAACACTGTTGCTACACTTTGGTATGTCTGTGAAATGGATTCCAGGTTGGTCAAAACTGTAATTTCAAAAAATTATGACAAATTCCTGCTAAAAACCTGAACTATGTTAAATGTGCTTTTTTTTTCCAAGCTATTGTAATGATTTGCATCACCATATGTTCTTCATTTCCTGCCTGAAGCTACCAAAGGATGCCATTAAAACAGCAGACCAGCTCTGCAGCCACACTGTCTACTTCAGATGAGAATGTCCGAACAATCATCCCAAAAATCCCTTTTCAAGGTTGGTCCCGACAGGAAGACAACTAATTGCCCCACGTGGCATTTAAGGCAATACAGACAGTAGGAACAGGCCAAAGAAAAGGTCACACAAACGTGTTTTTTGTTTTCTGTACACATGGATATTTACATGATTGATTTGTTGCGATTAGACAGTGAGAGAGGGTGTGTGTCGGTGTGTTTGATTTTGTGCATCAAAATTAAAGCCAGAAAAGAGAAATGGAGACCGAGGGTGGATTTCACGTAGGGACACCACGTGTCCTCTCTCCCCTCTGAAGTTTCAAAGCAGCAGCACACAACATACAGATAAAGCAACTATTCCACTTTTTGGAATTGGTCAAAAAGTGTAGAAGGAAATATAGAAGTAAAAATATCCAATGTACTATTACAAATTATTTTTGCTATTAACATATACAAATAATAATAATAATAATATAACTAAAAGTCAAGCCAATCACTCAATGCGATCCTGATCTGTTCGAAAGGGTCTCTTTAGTTGGACTTTTGATATTTTTGCATTTCATTCGTACTCACTGTTTTACCCTTTGTGAGTCTCTATTTGATGTTGTTTAGTCTGTATGTCAACATTGCGTGGAGCTCTTCCAACTCAGCAAGCCTCTATTTATTATTATTAATTGTTCCCCCATTGATAAATACTTTTGACGTATGTATTGAGGAGAGATTAACCTTTACGTCAGGATGCTGGTGGAAAGCACGATTGTAGAGGCGGGGCTTACCCGTTGCACCTGGAGTCCGGAGGCGGAGGCGGCGGCGGCGTGTCGTGGCCCGGAGTCCTGGTCAGGCTGAGGAAACGTGAAAAGCGGCCTCCTCCACAGAGTCTACTCCTGGTTAATGTTCGGCCTCTGGATAATAAGCTGGATAAGACCTTTTTCTCCCTCATAATTGGCTGCGTCATCTCCCTTGGGAGTGTTCATGGTTGGTCATAACGGCGGCGTACGTTCCACCACTGTCCGACATGGACGCGCAGTACGCGGGCACCGACGGGACAGAGCCGGAGGCTGCGCTTACTTGGGCCAGGGACTTTAACAACGCCTACCGGAGGGGTTTCCCGCCAAGATACATCCGGCACATCAGCTGTTCCGCCCCGCACCCACCCACCGTCGGCAAATCACCTCACGTCTCAGTTCTGCTGCTGCCTTCCTATAGGCGGGCACTGAAACGTGACGGACCGGCGACAGCAGTGGAGCCCGCAGCAGCAGGCTCAGAGACCGTAAGAGCGTAATCGCGCAAGCAAGCAACGCACCTTTATAAAAGCCATTTCCGCAAGCCGTCTCATCCCGAAGGTACCTGTCCCGCAGTTTCTCCTGGTCTGGCGTCCATTTATTTAACGTCATCATCTGTCACGTATCCCATTCAGCCTTCTCGTCCAGAGAAATGTTCTGTAAATTCCATATTCCAAGCAAAATAATTTCCCCTCAGATCCTTTTTAAATTGCTTCTGTCACCCCCCACCTCACAGGCAGAGGTTCCAAGAAACACAAGGATAACACAACTCGTGGTGTCCACCTGAAAGACAAACTGGCATGAAAGTGAGAACACAGACTAAATACGGGGAAGGGGGTGGAGTCAATAACACACAGGTGGAACACATTAGGGAAGGCAGGTAATTAGGAAGGTGGGACGTAAAGTGAACTGAAACAGACAGATACAAGTGAGTACTAAACTTAAGCCGGAAATGACCCGCAAGAAACACGGCATGTAACCTGACACTTGCACTTTGAAAGCAAAAACTAGATCGTTTGTTGGAAAGTACTAAAATGACTGACTCTTTGAAAGATATACATTTAGATCATTTTATTAAGTTTATTTATTAGATTCATTTCAACATAGTATGAACAGTAAATAAATGGGCAAACTCTAAAAGTCCAGAAATAAAATATTATTTCGGGAACATAGGTTAAAAAAAAAATCTATAAATATCTCTAAAACCTGTATTCTCACCATGCATCCTCCTGGTATATCGGCACATTAGGCATAGCTGTATAGGCCAATGATTTCTGAAATAGATCAGCCAAAATTTGACTCATCCATGGCATATGATTAAGCTGAAACTACCACCAGCTCATCCCTATATATGGAAAAATCTGCCTCCAGCTCCCGTATTACTCGATATGCTGTGGCCAACCCCATTCCAATCTATATCCTAAGGCCTACAACTCCTGGGGTAATCTCTCTCCTCTTCTTGTACCTCATCCTCTGTCCTGATATTGTTCATAGCCTCTGCCCATTTCCCCGGCCCTGCCCTAATTTCTTTTCCGAGCTCCAGTGAACCATTGTCCTTGCCCAGCTCATTGACGGTGCCACTAAATCATATCGGATTCTCCCTCGCACGGAGCATTTGCTTGCCCAGCTCTGTTATTGCTTGCTTTGGCCCACTGGCGTCTGGGTGCTGCATGGCCCTGTTTATGACGGTCCTCCTGCCTCCAAGCACACGTACTCAGACACACACCAATTCACATGCACACGCACGCCTGACATTATTTTCAGCAGGCTGCGGTGGAGATAAATGGCTCCTCCGTTGTCCAGCCACAGGTTGGCATAACCTGGAGGGGAAAGGGGGCCATTTGAGAGCCCTGCTATACAGGACAGGGTTTGGGGGGATAACTGCCAAAAGGGAGAGGCAACCTTAAAATTGACTCACGATGATTATAGTGTCTATACTTCAGGATGATTAGGAGGCTGGGGAATAAAAGATGAAGAAAATAACAGGAAAGAAAGAAAAAAAAAAGAATGTATTTTCTTTTATTTTTACAATCAAGGCCGCCAATTAAAATGTTGCTAAATAATAGTTGCTAATAATTTTGGTCTGAAGAGAGCTCAGTTTAGAGAGCATATTGTTTTCATGCAATGATGGTGTAAATGTAAACGAAGGGCTTTAGTGTTGTGCATGAATATCTGATCGGTGAGCTGACAAGAGGAGGGAGACGGCAACGGTATGTCCTGGTTAGAGCCATCTGCTTCACAACAGGAGGAGGATATATCTGTCTGGGAATTACCTACTGATGGGCAACACCTGGAAGAAGACACATGACTCAATCGGTGAAAGTTTTAGACGACCTGTCATAAATTCTTCACTCGTGAAAGGATTTATGCCCTGTGTTTGGAGAAATCATGTTCACCAACTAAACACAATTGTACAGCTCTTTATGCCACCAAAGCAAATTGTTTAAAGATACACGTTTGTTTGTTTTTTAGCTCAGTAACAGTATTTGGCCAGTTCTCAAATCAATATTTAAAAAAGTGTTATTAATCCTTTGTGTGTCAGTGGTAGAGTGCGTCGTGTCGCTGAGAGAGAGGGTAATATCCTCCATTTCATTTTTCAGCTGCACAAGTGGAGCCCATCTGTAAGCAATGGGATGACTGACAGCCGATACCAAAACAGGGACAGAGACAAGTCTGAGACTTCCCTGACCGTCTCAGTCGGCACTGCTGTGCTCTCATGACGCCTCTCGACTGACGACACAAATTTCACTATCATGCTGTAGTTTAAGAAAGAGGAGTGTGGTCATTTTGCGTTTCGAAAGTAGCAGTCGAGGACCCTAACACTCGGGCGCAGCAACAGTTGCGAAATTAACCAGATAAAATGCATCTCACTTAAGCTTATTATACACCATATATTTCACAATAAAAGGGCCGGGCAGTGCTGTCTCAGAGGTGGCTTCGCATATTCTCTCCATTTTTTGCTTGTTTTCTGTGCAATTGTCTTGATTGAACTGTATAAGCTACAATAAAAGCCACCCCATTTTAATAGGCAAAAGAATTAGTAGATACGTCGAGCTGTGTATGTGGAAAGGGAACGTGAGAAAAACAGAATCCGACACCATGATAGCTTGCATGCAACAAGGTTAATCAAATCGGATTCCTACAGGAACATCGTCATTTCTGCTCCTACATTTCTTCCTGAATGGCGACATTATAGCTAAGGTTGGCGAGGGAGCGCAATAAAGGGAAATCATTCGAGAATCATAACATAACATAAAAGACGCATACTGTCCCCCTTTTGCATGGTTTTATTAAAAGGCTTTTGGGGATCTTTAAATTTAGAGATGGAACAAAAACCACACAACCATCTGTCCGTTTCATCTTCCGGAGAGGAGAATAAAAGACCGTTTTTGCGCCAGAGTTCCGTCATTGGAAGGTTGTCCTTTCATTTTCGGTTGGCGTCACAAGGGGCAAAGAAAAAGTTGTTGCAGAGTTGTTAGAGGAACATGTTTCCACCTGGTAGTCATTCATGCACGGTTATTTCTGTTTAGTATAGCTAGACTTTTATTTAAATGAATAAAGACAGACCACTTTTATTGCTCAATACATACGTAAAGAAAAACACGTACAAGGTTTTGTTTGCGTCAGCCCAATAGGCTTGGTGTGTTTCTCATTCAGCTTAGCTATAAAGCTGACAGTCGGTTTACTGGGCCCAACTTTTGACCAAATTTGATAGTAAAGAAATTAGGTCGTTAAAATAAGGTATCGGCGTAAAGCAGCATGTTGACTTCCCTTCTCGGAAAGGAGACAAGAATCTTACCGTATGCTTCTTATAAACCTGTACAACCAATTGCGTTTTGAGGTCCCAATTTTCACCCATCCCGATTTAAACGCATCCCTTAAGTTTTCAGACGAAAAAGGGCCAGCGTTTCCGCTATAAACAGAGCACATGAGATGCATTTTAAAACTAAGACAAAGTGGTGGAGCCGTACACGCATACACGCACACATGCTCACAGAGTCACAAACTTACTTCTGTATATTAAATATTCATCAAAGGTCATAAATTAAAACCAGACCAGTAACAGTGTTCATTTTTCTTTTAAGTTTTCTTCGCGTTTTTTTGCCACTATTATTATCCTTCATCCACAGACAATCCTTGGTTAACTTTTCCGTCTTCATCCAATCATATGGCCTTGGACCTAACTGACCACATGCTGACAAGCCTGTCTCTTTCTCCTATCATTTCTTCCGCATCCATCAAAACCAAACCGCAAAGACCCGGGGAGTTATCTAAATTATCTAAATGACTCTGCATGTTTCCTATTTTTCCACAGGCCTCTTTTCCCTTGCGATCCTTTGTTGATGCCTAAAGGATGAGTGTTTAATATGGCCTTGAAAAGCACGTCGACACCAGAATTTATATCAAACTATATGCAGACGGTCTGAGTTCATAAAAAAGGAAAAGCAATCTACAATACATTATTTTTGGTTTGAAATGTTTCATAAGGGCTGATTAAATTTACAACACTCAGTCACCCTGAATGATAACCTACATAATGACTGTAAATGAAAAAAATAAAATCTTGAATTCCAAACCTCCAGATGTCCAATAAGTCAAAAACAGGGATCATTTTTATTTTTTTACCTGGGGGGTTACCAAGACCATCTTTATTTGGACACAGGGTTGAATGAAAATCACCAGCCACCACTGCTACAGCGGATACAAATAACGCACAATCGTCCGTTGTTATCGCATTTATTTAACCACGCATTATTACATGCACCGTGTTTTGTATATCAATCTTTGTAGTGTTGTGCACTTGGCTGGAACTTTTGGCCCGGCTGGCAATGTGCACAACTTCTTTTCTCTCTCTTTTGAATTCCTGTGTCTTTGACATTTCACAATATATATATATGTATATAAGTCCATTGCCTGGTCACGGGGGTCACGAAGACTTTCGCGAGACAACGCCAGCAGCGAATTATCACAAGCAAAGCTGCAGTTGGAGATGCCAGGATATTTCTAAAATGTTAGTTGTTATTAATATTCCGCTGGAGTGTGGCTGAGTCTGCGAGGAGGCCACTCTCTCTCACTCGCAAGCTCATCAACTGTCTGTTCCCTTAATTGGAGCTGGGAGTCTTGGACCACTTCTCGGCACACACCCTTGGGAGGAAGGTAGGTGCAGCAGGCCAACACAACACTCTCCCTCTCTCTTTCTCTCCCGTTATTTCTTTGGGTATGCGTGTGTGTTAGTCGGGTAGTACTAATGTTGTGGGGACCTTAACTGCTTACGCAGTCATTTAAGGATGTTTTTTACTCTTAAAGGTGGAAGATGAAGACTCCTTTTTATGGTTGGGGTAAGCTTAGGTTTAGGGTTAGACACGTGGTAGTATTGGTAAATAATGTGAGTCAACAAGACGAGTAAAAGGCATACGCTGCAAGCAAGTTTTGCTGTGACTACTCATGAAAGGTTTTTAGTGTCAATATACAACACATAATACGTATAAGCGAGAAATGAATATTGAAATGAATAACTTGCAACATACACACAAGTAGTCCCCGTGTCAGCGCAGTGATTTGACGGCCCATTGTCTCGATGTACTGGCAATGTTTCCTGCACAGTACTGTGGTTAAACATTTAAGAGCAATTTCTGAGTCTGTGTACCGAAGTGGGTGTCAGGCAGAGAGTGGGGTAAAGAAAGGGTCTTAAGCAATTGTGCAATTTTGTTGTGCTAACAAGCTTTTAAAGTTCTAAGTACACCCGAGACTATAATGTGTGTAGTGCTGTAAATGTCCTGTTGTAGCAAATTATATATATATATATATATATATTTTTTTTTTTTTTTTTTTTTTTTTGTACACTGTAGTAACTCCGATTTCTGCAATGAAACCTTGATATAAATAAAACAACTTCAATTTTATTTTATTTTCAGACGTGTGATGCAATTTACTTTACGTGTGCGTGTTGGCTAAGACGGAGGATTATTCATCTACTGATGTAGGCCATACAGGAAAAAGAAAAAGACATTGGTCAGGAAAAATCCACATTTAATTTCTGCGCGGATACAATTCAAGTAACAACTTCAATTTTATTTTATTTTCAGACCTGTGATGCAATTTACTTTACGTGTGCGTGTTGGCTAAGACGGAGGATTATTCATCTACTGATGTAGGCCATACAGGAAAAAGAAAAAGACATTGGTCAGGAAAAATCCACATTTAATTTCTGCGCGGATACAATTCAAGTTATGAGTGCTTTAGTTCCTGCACAAGCTGGATTGAATGATGCCAAGCTTAATGCTAATGCTCAAGGAAAAATGAATAGAAAGATCTGGACGACGTGTTTGAGCACAGCAAATGAACACCGTTTATTCATGTGCATCTGTGGTTGAATGAGATTCACCTCAAGGATTTCCACTGACTCCCTGTCCCTGTCATCCAACCTTCTCCTCATGGAATGAGCTGTGTTTTGTTTCCACCATCTCCATCTTTCATCCCGCTCTCTCTCCTGTCATGTACCGCACCAGCTCAGCTCCAATTAAATGCGGATCACAACTGAAGCATGAGGCAAACGTTCTCTGTTTATGTCGCGAAAATAAATGTGCGTGCGTGCGTGCGTGCGTGCGTGCGTGCGTGCGTGCGTGCGTGCGTGCGTGCGTGCGTGCGTGCGTGTGTGTTTGTGATTGTGTGTTTGTGTGGGTGGGGGTAAGGGGGTTCAGACATGAGAAGCGCAGAGCTGGAAAGAGAGACGTGTCCCCATATTGTCCGTGAAACTGTATCAGTGCTATTAAAGGATGTTGACAGGGGTGGGAGAAGTCAGTGCCGGGGGAGAAGAGTTACCACTCCAGGGAAAGATTACACAAAACACTAGATCTTACTCTAAATGAATGGGTGAATGAAATCAATGTTCAGTGGCGCACATTAAAACTAAGGTCTCCGTGAGTCAGAAATCCAAAGGAGCCGGGACTATATGGTATAAACTAGGAATGAGCAGGAAAGAAATCTAAACATAATTAAATCCAAAACCTTCAGAGACAGATGAAATTGATTCTGAAAGAAGCAGTGGTTGATTAGACCACAGGTAGTTGGAAAAGCACAGGCCTCTTTAAAAATGCAGCATGTGGTGTTGCTTTCAGACTGTTCCTCTTGGGACCTGCTGGATCCGGTCAGTGTGGGTGTGTGTTTGTGTGTGTGGGTGGGGGGGAGGAAGGGGGGGCGTTTTGGGTGCCACTTACTGTAACTTCAAACAATAAAAAAAAAAAGATTTTATATCAAAAGACAAACAAAAGGGACTCTCTTTTTTCTTATTTGAAAAATGTAAACAACTCTTAAAAAGTACAAGACAAGATTTAAAAGCCCAGGGGGCTTAGTCGAGGCCTCTCTCTAAACGACATCGAAACAAGTGCAAAATATCGAAAAACACAAAATGAACAATCATAAAATAATATGACTGTGTATGAGAAAAAACAAACAAACATTAAGATCACAATATGTAGACGGTATGGACGAGTGTGCACAGCTACATGCACACAAATGGCGGCATAGAGCCCAATGGGCTCCTCGGTGTGACAGAGCTCAGGTCACCGCAGTGCGGTCTGCACCCCGGACGCTCGGCACTTCTCTTTTCTTCAGCGTCCTCTCTCGTTGCTGGTTGATACATTATCAGCCCCGTCGCAGCCTCTCAGCCCAAGGCCGCTTCTTTACTCGGTATCTACGAACACCACCCACACTGAAACCCCCCCCCCCCCCACCACCACCACCACCACCGCCTCCGCACACACACACACACATAAGTGTTGTCAGTACAGCAGAAGGTCGCCCATCTCTTTACATCCATCCCTCTTGCTCACTTTAAGAGATACACTACAGGGTGGCTGACAAAAGTCTCTCAGTTTGGCAGAGCGTGAAAAATAAGCCAAAGGAGGGCAGAGGACGTAAATAAGACCTTCAAGGGACACATAGTTGTGGTAGTTTCCTCCCAGATGACTGAGGTCCTTCATTTTTCGGCAGTGACCGACGTGTTCTGCACTGTTCCGCTTGTGTCTTGAGCAAACAGAGGAGACGAGCACAACCTCCGACAACAGTTACCTTTGCACGACTTGATTTAAAATAATTTACTGTGCTTTCTTTTTTAATATTTCCATGTCCTTCATCGGTCCCGAATTCTTGACGTGTTTTTCGTTTATTTTTTTAAAGTTTGAATTTGACGTTGGTATTTATAGATTTTTTTTACGGTATAGATTTTTTTTTGCAGGCTGTTCACTGTATAATGTTGGACATGCTGAAAAATGATGCCCCCCTGCATCCACAGAGCTTTGGCACACATGATTGTTATCTCAGATGTAGCAGAGCAATTTCCAGCGGCCACCATTTTCTCTGGTTTCTCATCTAAAGAGAGAGAATGTCTTCATTTTCTCCCACAGCAGACCGGATGCAGCTCGGAATGTATCCTCAGATTAGAGTGTTTTTTACCGTGTTGTTCTTCAAAATGCAATAACCATGTTGACTGTGTGACAGATGCGGTGAAGAAATCATCTCATTACACTGAGTCCTCCGCAAAAGCAGCCAGACCTAAACACGACCTTTGACCATGACCTTTGTCAGTGTGTCGATGAAAATCTAAAAAAAATGGATATGGGAAATGATCTAGTCGAATGATTCAATAAAAATGTAACAGATTACATTAGATTTACACGATGTTCTAGAAAGGAAGGGAATCTAATTGCTGCCAGGAACCGTAACACACACGCACGCACACACACACACACACACACACACACACCCACGTGTCCAATGAATGGTCCTTTCCTTGTTGGCAATATTGATTTTATTTATGGCCGTGGTACTGCCGCTTTTAAATTGGGCCTCTGTACCTGAGGAATCAAATATGGATGAGCAGATTATATAAAGCAAGGGAAGCGGAGACAAAAAAGGTGAGTCTGCACAGGATGCACAGGATGGAGAATAAGGCAGGGTGAAGAGAGGGGGGAGGTTAGAGTTTCATGGGTTTTCCCACTCGTGCTATTAGTATCAGGGGGCTACTGCTTTTGCTTCTCCTCCTCTTGTTTTCCATTTTGCACAATCCAAAGCTTCAGGGCCGTTTTTTTTTTTTTGTTCCTCATAGTGAGGGGGGAACAGGTGAGTGTATCGGAAGAATATGAAGTCACAAAAGGAAGTATGAGCAAGCGTGGCGCAGTGTAATGTTCTATGCTAATGGGCCTAATGGCTTTATTGACTGTGACAGATAACGTCCGTCCTTCGCCGGGGGTTTGCGGCTGCAGTGCGTTTTGCGCCGAGTGAAAGACGAGATGTTTTTGGGCCTTTTCGTCCAGTTTTTTCCATGGAAATCAGCAATCCGTCTTACACTTGGTTGTGTTTGTCTTGTTCCTCACAACTGTATAAAAAGAAATCCCCGGGGTGATTTTGTGGCGATTTCCACTCTGTCTGATGCCTTTTCTAAACGGACAATAACGATGACATTAAGCCATGAGGCTGTTTTGGTTTCAAATTAGGTCCAAAAATCGAATAAAAAACCGAACAATGTTATTCCAGTGAATGAACGTTTATATTACTTATTATATTATTGTCTGGTGTGTGGTCATTACTGCAACCATACCAAGCTCTGCAGTTTTCTTTGTTTTTAAAGCTGACTTTTTTTTTTTAATTGACTTGATAGTGAGTGATAAATATTATTGAACTTAACTCAAAGAAACGTTATCAAGAAAACAATCCTGGATGTCACCTTTCGCAGCATTTCCGAGGAACATCTGAAGAATGTCGTACTCTAACGTTGTTTCGCTGACAGCTTAGTGTGGCAGACATAATAAAGAGATCAAAACCCTGCACTTAAACTGAGACACCTGCACGGCGGTTCCACCTGTTCCCGTTTCCCCCCCCTCCTTTCAGTCCCTTTGAGTGTTTTTCCTTCAGGTCCTTGTTATCTCATGTTCTCCCTGCCCTCTCTCAGGCCCTCGCTATCACACAGCAATTTGTCTGTCGAGCATTGGTGGCGGACCGCACCGCCTCGAAGACCTGCCACCGGAAAGAATTTCCTCCCCGCCGTGGCTCGAGCGTTTTTGTTTATGCTGCCGGCCAGTCCTCTTTCTTTTTGTCGTCACGTCGGGCTGTGGCATTTCTCCCTGAAGGCATGTGACCTTTATCAGGGAGCAGAGCCCAGTGTTGCTTCGGCTAACTACTGACCCTCTCCCAGGGAGCTCATTAGCCAGCCACACTCTCCATGGTCACTTTCTAGACACTTTGGCAATTAGGATCTTTACAAATACCACCAATAGAGACGAGCCGGCAGCCAGGGAAGGACCAGAAGGGCAGAACCTGTGTGCGTGTGGGCGCGTGCGCGTGTGCGCGCGCGCGCACGAGTGTTGCGAGAGGGACGAAGGAGGGAGATCACTGGGTGTGAATATGTCGGGTATTTTCAGTGTTATTTGAAGCAGACATGCAAAGGAAATGTGACCAGACGTGACCAGGCATTACTTTGACAGGATACTGGAAAACATAAAGAAAAGCTAAGGGTTGAAGTTGGCTGGTTTACCAGTAACTGAAAAAATATATATATTTGTTAATAATTTGGGGTAATCACTCCAAGCACGACACAAGATCATTCGAGCAGTTGAGTGAATCAGTGAATCCACCGCGCAAATAATTCCGTTCTTGGATAATGAAAAATAAATAAAACGGTGTGCTCGGTTGGCGTTTGATGCACCATTGAAAGCGCAGGCAGGCTTTTAACCTTCGATTCGACGACCCGTAATCTCATCGCCCCGCTCTATTGACCTTGTTGTTACAACTGGATACTGGTTATCCCCAGTGTCCACGGTGACAAGTCACAGCCTGTGTTTGGTCAATATTCATACCTCTCATTAACCCTAAAAATTGTTTAATCTCATTCCCACTGTTGGGTTTCCTCTATCTTTCTATATGTGTCTATATGAGATATTTTATAACGTGTGGAAGTAAAAAAATAATAATATCATATTATCATGTATGTTGATTGTTTTTGTTAAATCCACAAATCCTGACAATGCGAAACAACAGCCCTGATGGATCCACTTGACATCGATGCCCGGCACCAACGGGAAGCAATTCAGGTAGCGCCCGGAAGGTCCGTCATCATCAGAGCGGACGTGATCCGAGTTTTTTTTTGGGGCAGCGACCACGGCCCTGCCTCCAAATCACAGCCGTTCGGACGAGCTGATGGGTGCCACTTGACACGTATACTTGAGGTGTCTTAGGAATGGAATAACGGCCATCGGTCGCCGTCCCCCAACAACCCCCCCCCTTCCATCTTACTCCCGTCTTCCCCCGACACTCAAACCAGCCTCCGACGACCGTCCCGTTAAATCAAATGCGTGTGCGCCTTTGATCGCAGGCGGTGTCGTCTAATTTGGGAGCGACAGGCTTTTAATGGCGGCACAAAAAAGGCAAACAAACCCCCGCTATTCGAAGAGCTGTCGGATGTCGATGGGGCCGCCAGACACGACGCAAGAAAAGCCCAAACCCCCGGCGTCCCACTACGCACGAGTCCGTGTGCACTGACGAGGGGGTGCCAAGGCCGAGATGGATAAAGGGGTCGGACGAGTAATGAGGGAGAATTAGACGGGCAGCAACGTTTGGCTCCAAGGTGAGCCCAGGCACCCGACCCGTGCCTGCGGTATCCTTCATTAGACGACCCATCTCATTAAGCCAGTCTAGCTGTAGGCCACAGCGATGCGCTGAGAGAAGTAAGCCTTTATTTCGGAAGTAAGGCCAATTAGCATTTTTCTCCGCGAAACCCTTCCTAATGAGGGCGCGGAGTTTGACATGCAGCCACCAGAAGTCCGGTTAAATGATACTCCTTTGTCCGCTCTCCCTGGGCGACGCCTATTAGCCTGTACATATTTACATGTCAGAACCTCTGGGTGGTTGCATCAACAGCCGGGCGCTCTTTGGCGGAAAAGCTTAAAGTGCGTGCATGCGTCAGCATCAGGTTTGTGTGTGCACCTGTGTGAGCGCTCTCTCCATCTCTCTCTCCCTCTCTCTCTCTCTCTCTCTCTCTCTCTCTCTCTCTCTCTCTCTCAATCGGCAAAGTTAATCTTGAGATGGTCACGCACCGTGCGACCATGTCTTCGGCAAACAATCCTTAATCCGGCCCCTCACCTCGTCCGCGGGCTGGTAATCCCCGGACATGGGGAGAGGTTAGAGACCTGGTTTCTCGGTTCGTTTTGATTGCGGGCGCAAAGTTAAATGGAGTTCAGAGTTGATTTTTGATTCTGCTTTGCTTTGCGGTCAAAATCGGCGAAGGCGCCAGTCTTTGTTCGGGGATGTCAAGTGTTATTAAGCCCCCCGAGCTCGCGCGATGAAAGCGGCCGCGGCAGGCGGCGGCCTCGCAACAACCCGAGCGCAACTGTCCTTGCGGCTATGGTAAATGGTCAAAGCGGGATCCGCCTGAGCATTACCAAAAAAAAAAAAAAAGCTGCATTCACAATATAATCCAACTGTTGGAACTAATCAAAACAGTCCTTTTTTTTTTACTCATCAGGAGGTTCTCGGTTTCCGTCCTATAACAGCGCCGCACGCCTGAGCGTCACGATGTAAAGAAAAAAGGGAAAAAAAAAAAAAAAAAAAAAAACGGACCGCTGCCAAGTCGCCAAACTCCACCGGCCAGTGGGATGGACGCGGCAAGCGATCGGATGAGGGCCTCTCCTGCCCCCTGCTGAGACCTCTGGGTAACAGGTAGTTCTACCTTCAGCATCAGCAGGGGCGAGTGAGCGAGTGAGTGAGTGAAAAACACAAGAGAGAGAGGGCAAATATCTAAAGCACCGAACGTGCTCTTTCAATTCCACTCTGCCGTGTTATTTTATTCGGGAAAATCCTTTTTTCTCAAAGTCAATTGAACCCCGTCGTAAATCAGCACTGTTGATTATAACGGAGGACTTAAGTTATGGAATAAAGTATCTCCCTCTTTCTTCTGACTCTCTCTCTCTCTCTCTCCCCCCCCCCCCCCCCCCCCCCTCCACCGACTGTCTCCGCCACCGTCGCTCTTAAGCTCCGTCTCCCCTTCTGCTTTTGCTTTGTCTTCATAGCCACGGGCGATGGCTGAATAATTCTGTTTGAGATTTGTGATAGTGAGGGTGAGAGGAAGACATCTCGACGTGCTGAATGTGAAAACAGTGATCGTTGAGCAAGAGTTTGCGAAAGTGTCTCGACTGCCAGCCCCCGTGCCGCAGATTCGTACTTTGGCATGCACTTGAATGACACAAAAGAGACGTTGTTGTGACGATGTTCAAAACCAAACGATGGTCCAAGTGTGTGTGTGTGCGTGTGTGTGTGTGTCAGTGTATTTAATAAGCCTAAATTATATCCAAACATTAGGGCATAAAATCAACAGACGACTTGAAATAAAAGCTTCGCTGACACTTAGCGTCAGCCAACCCCGAAATGCGGTTTTGAGAAGAATTTATGATCTACCCGCCGACAGTGGTGTAACGGTTACATCAAAGCGAGACGCGAAGTGAACCGAACACCATCACCCGGGCGAGTTGTTTTCTACCTTCAAAGAGTCAGGAAGCAGACGAGAGGAGCGGAGATGACAAACTCACCTGCTGCGCGATCCCCGAGCTGCAGCCCCGCGGCACCTTAGATACACGTGGCGTCAGATAGATAATCAAGTCAGCGCATCCCTTGAGCCCACTTAAAGTTGTAATACTTGAGATTTCCCGCCACTTAGTCATTATTAATATCTGTGTATTATTAGTGTCAGACTTGGCATTCCTGATAAATGTAAACTGTTGTTTTTCTTTCTTTCTCTCTTTCTTTCTTTCTTTCTTTCTCGAAAACATTTTCACAGGAAATGCAGACGGACTCTGATTTTCCATCGCTGAGTCGTTTTTTTTTTTTTTGTATTTGTCAGTGGTCGAGCAAGCAACAGCAACATTAGCCCTGTTATTGGACATGTAGGGAGGCCAGATCCTCATTATTCCCCCTCCTCGCCTCTGATCCCTTGTTATCCCAACACTCATCTCTCATCCGCCGCCCATGGGAGAGAGCCGAATATTTTTCCCATTTGCTTAATTTTCCCCTACGTGCCTCCCAGTGCACCTCAAAGGCCATTTCATTTTTATTTTTTTTGTTGCTGCTTTAAAACATGGTCCTGTGGTCCGCCAGGGAAAGAGTGGGGCATTGTTCGTGCCTATCCAAGTGTACACAGCATGTTGACGTCGGTTTGGTTTCATCTTTTCCAAATGTTCTGACATTTACCACACTTGTGTTTTAGCATTTGGCCACCTCAACCAGGCAGCCGTTAAGCTTCAGTGACGCGGACGGTGAGTTTTGTTGCCGCCGTTTTTGCTCTTACGTACAGAGGATGAACATGTTTTCACCGCCGAAACCCGATGAAGACTCTGCTGGCCGCGGCCGAGGCGTCTTCTGTCGGCGGCCGCGTCCTAATGACCCGTGTGGCGTCTCAGAGCGGCGCTCAATGCTGCACAATCAGGGCGAACATCTGTTGGCGAAAACCGTTGGCGGTGCCAGGCGCTGCCGGGGCTCCGGAAGTGTTGTCAAACACCCGCTGAAGGGTTTTTGAACGTAACTCGGCAATTTTCTTCCCTGTCGATGTAACTTGCTTTGACGCGAGCCCTGTACGGCGCGCTATAGAAGGGACTACGAGCGGCTCAGAACACCGTCATTCTGCGCGGGACGGGCCCGCCGAGGTTCGAGGCCTGTCCGCCTGACACAGGGGCCTGGGCGCGTGTTTTTGCCTACCGCAATCGTGACTGTGTAAAACGCCGTGTGTGTCCGTGCGCGCACATTGTTCGGGAGGGCTGTCTCTTTTTCAAGTCAACCTCGGATTTTTTTTTTTTTTTTTTTTTTTGGAAATGACCAAAAACACGAGAGAAAAAGGAAAAAAGCCTCGGACTGAAGCAGGTCGTGATGTTTCCGGAGCTGGATGAAGCTTCGTGGTCGCAGTCACAGTCGATACCCACTCCTCTCCATCTCCGTCATCGCAGCCCCGCCGGGAGATCAACACCGATTGCGTGCGCTTCTTCTCTCCTTCTCCCTCTGTCTGCGACACGGCGTGGTTTTTCTCCCCGCTTTGCATGGTTTCGCGTCTTTTGCACGTGGAAGTGCGTGCGTGCGTGTGTGTGCGTGCGCGCGTGCGCGCCTGCCTGCCTGCGCGCAAGTGCGCGCGCGTGCGCGTGTGTGCGCGCGTGTGCCTCCCAACCCTCTGCGGTATGCTCCTGCTCTCAAACCGCCGTCCCTCTGTCTGCTATCTGTCCACGCTTTAAGCGCCAGTTGTTTTCCGAGGGGGCCCTCTGGGAGAAAAAGAAACCACTGTGCGATTACACTTCTTTTATCCTCACAAAGGTGTTCCGCTCCTCCCTGTCTCGCTCCTCTTCCGGGAGGCCTTTGCTGTGAGGCTGTTTTGCCCTTTCTGCCTTCAGGAATTCGGGCCCATCCATGCGATGTCTCCCTTTTTTCTCCTCCTCAAAAACGAGGGTTCGAAGGGACCTTTCTCGGAACGCAACTTTCCAACACCGTGTCGCCGAGGCATCAAAACGAAACTGAGCCTCTCTCTCTCGTACCATTATGTTGAGTTTGCCCCCCTCTGTAAAGACTCACTCTTCTCCCCTTTGTCTTTCTCTGGGCTCCTCATTTCCATTCTTAAAACAAAATTAAAATTAAAATCATGCCAAGTGAAAACTCAAATTTGTGTCTCGTACCTCGTTTTTTGGTCCCCGGAAAACAAGCTGGAGATTGCGGCGGATTTTAAAGGGTCTTCAGAGGTTCCGTCTGCGGAAATCCCCGACGTGCCCAAAAAAGGATATTGCACTGTTTGTGGAACTGGATAGCACGAGAGATATACGGCAGCCCTGAATCAGGCTATTCGTTTTCCAGAATCAGCGGTTTTGTTTTAGCGAGGCCTTTTGGTGTGTAGTGTTGTGTTGCCTTGTGTTTCCAGCCCTCCAGACGCACCCATGAAACCATCGCTGTAGAATTTTGCAAGCGGCCCATGCATATGTATTTGCAATCATGTGTACTAATTCCACTGAGAAAGCAAGTGTGTCCGTATGTGTGTGTGTGTGTGTGTGTAGGTGTGTGTGTGTGTGTGTGTGTGTGTGTGCGTGCATCTAAGAACTGGCATAGAATATGTATGTGCCCCTTCCTGCCCATCCCCCACCCCGCTCATCACTCGAGTTTAAATTTCAACCCCACACCACCCGCTGTCTCTCTCTTTCTCTCTCTCTCTCACACACACACACACACATACACACACGCGCGCGCGCGGACACACAAACAGCGTTTAGCATTTTTATTCTCTTTCTGATTTACCCTGGTCCTTATCTATTCTCCTCACATTTTCCTGCTGATGGCCTGTTCTATTTTACATTTCTCATTATGAATAAGCAATATGGCCAATCACAGCACATCCACTTACTTGCGCGCCGGACTTTGACGGCACGCACGGCGACTCGCTCCACGTCCTGTTTAGGCCCCGCGTCAATACAAACATGCGGGGTAATCATCGCAACGGTTGGACTGGAGAGGACTCAAGAGTGAGCGCTCACTCGCTCTGTCTCTCATTGTTACATCCCGGGGCTCTTTAAAACCTTTGGAAATTACAAAGGAGTGGGCCGCTAATGAGGTGGCGATTTTTGTGGCGCATGCCATACGTGTCTTTTCAAATGAATGGCTTGAGAAATAGACGGGGGGTGGGGGATTCGGTGTAACACAAAAAATGTAAAAAAAAAAGAAAATTGCGAGCTTTTGTCTCGCCAGCGGCAACTCTCAGAAACAGCGGTGCGCTTTAACGCCCGCAGCGTCACCAGGAACACTAACAACCAATTGAGTTGATTTGTGTGTGTTTGTTTTTTTTTTTTCCTTTCCTGTTCTCCAGGGAACGCGGCGAACGCTTTGATGACGTGCCACATCATCTGCAAGGGGACAAGGTCAGTCCACCATGAGCTCGTCACAGTCGCGACAATAGAAAAAAAAGAGCTTGACCACCCCAAAAAAGAGACGAGCCATAATGACAGGAAACAGTCCCAGCTGCTGCGGGTGATAAGTGGAACAAGGTCTTCTGGAAGCGAATCCTGGATCTGTTCCCCTGGCAGCCACAATGTACCTGTGAATTCGCACCACAAAATATAACCGGGAGAGGACGCACAACGAGAGTAGACGTAGTAGGATTGGCGACAGTGGTTTTCACCCGCTGCTCGGGGGATTCGGAGCCGGCAAGTGTTTGGACAACATTACTGAGGTGGTACTACACACAGGCGCACGTGCACACTGTGCGCCGGGGGGAAATGAGTCAGAATGGAGCACGTCTCGTAAATGAGGAGTGCGTGCGGCTGCACGGGTGGCGAAAGAGAGAGCGAGTGAGTCGCGCCGAAGATGAGACGATTACGTGTGGAGAGCGAGTGTTTGAATAAAGCAGGTCTTTGTCGTCGGAAGACGTTTGCCGCCAGTCAGCGGAAGTGGGCCTGACATTTCTGATCCCCACACGTTCTCCCCGTGGCTACCCAGTATTTACAGCGCACAACAATATGCTGTTGTTGCGACAATGCTCTAAAGCGACTATATGTCAGCAGATCTCCGGCCTTTACGGTCTGTTTTCCGGTCACTCTTGCCGATCTCCTCCTCTTACACAGAGCACACCTCTTCTTTTCTCCTCTCTGTCGGTACCAAATGTCTTTATCGCTCCTTGTGAATGCTTTTATTTTGTACATTCTGTCATTTCCACGGCGTTTTCTCACCCAGTGTCAAGTGGGTGAGAAGACTCCCAGGTGTAAATGGCCCAGCTTGCGGCGGCTGGAGAAAAGCGGAAAAAAAAGCGAAAAAAGAGCTGTGGCAGAGACCTCGGACGAAAAGAGCAACGTCGAGATTATGGGAGAAGGGCAGAGAGTGGGTAGGAGAGAGACGTTATCGCCGCTCGCGCCTCACCAGCCGTTGGAGGCCCACAGATTACTGTTATTGCCGCCTCCGCACTGTGGCCGGCAAATAAAGAGCGCGCCACCCCGCTGTTTGAGGGTGTTTCCACGTTCCCACAGCAAATAATATGCTGGTGAACAGGTCCTGTTTGTATCCGCCCAGCCTGCGGGAGGCTGCCTTTATATGACCTCGGCTCACAGTGGATTCAATGATCTTTTGTGTGGCCATTGACAAATGTCGTTCGTCGAGTAAAATTCGAAATACATGAAGCGAAAAGCGCCAGGATCGGCTCCCCTGGAATAGTCGCTGTGTCTATTTAAATCTGCCATCACCTTTTCGGGCGCCAATGTGTCTTGCTTTCTATCGAGCAGAATATGGAAACATGTTTGTTGATCCGATTTGAACCGGCCTCTCCGTCTGATCTGCCCTTGTGTGTTTCCCGCCAGTGTGATGTTGCCCCATTACTCTTCTGGGTATATACTGTATATAGGCCTCGTCTCCCTTTTGTCCTTCCTCAGTTTGTGCGTGGAGACCTGTCGTTATCTGTCCTGTCACGTCCCCATAGCGGTTCAATGGAAACCCCTCCGTGTTCAATTTCTTTTTTATTCACTTTTGCATTTGGGGGTTTTGCTCTCACCGTAATCAACCGAAATTTTTCCAATTATCCTCCAGATCACATTTGCCCACTTGGCGGCATATTCTATGACGCCTTTCAACCTTCCAGTTCACGGTGATCGTGTCAGCTCTCTATAGAGTTGGTATAGTTACAGATCTCTTACTAACCACAGATGCCGTCGAACTCTGTTGGCGGACACCAGGGCACACACAAAGGCCATTTCCACTAAATTGCAGTCGTCCTCACAGGGCAATGCAGGGTGCCGCTGTAATCTTCCCGCAGCCCACCGTCTCTTCTGATATAATCTCGGAGAAATACTGTTTTGACAGCGAAGGCACATTTACAGTATCTCACGCTGAAGGCTTTAAAATAAGGACAACGGGACCGACAAGATAGACCATACTGCGTATTTATGGGAGGAATCTTCCGCCGGGTGGTGTTTTTTTCTCATAGTCTTTGTCGACGTGCAGATGATGAAGGGAACCGCCGTTGATACTGACTTGGTTGAGAATACGTCTATTCTAGCCAAGTCACAGCATCCGACGGGCGACCCAGGGTCAAGCCCGGTCAGAGCGGCGGTCGCATCGTTTCTGCCCCGAGGTAGGGTCAGACATAAAGGTTTTACAGCATGCACGGGACATCCTCAGGTTTCAGACCAACACTTTTCCATATATGGTAAACAGCGGGCCTATACCAGGGTCTTCTGCTCATTTCCGCTGTCATTCCCTTGAGCCACGATCATGTAATCTTTAGGGGAGAAGGAAGGGAGGTGCGAATAGTGCATTCCACTGTCGTCGCCCCCCCCCCCCAGCATCAACATAAAGTGTTGTCGTTATGGAGAGTAGACACTCCTGTTACCGGTGAAGGCACCGTACCAGGGCCATCCAAAGTCCAGACACTACAGCGGTTCCACAGACGAGCATGGAGATTCAGTTCCATTAGGCCAGCGCAGCTATTTAAAGACATCCAGGCAGGCGGTGTTTGCCTATAATTCAGCCGCCTCCGAGCCGATCTATTAAGATGTATTACACCCGCCAGAGAGCTACAGAGGGCTGTCAAGGTCAGGTGAAAGGAGAGGCCTCACCTCAAGCTGCTGCCCGACATCCAAATCAGCCTTTCAGAATCACTCAGCGAGATTAAAAAAAAGGCAGGAAAGATCGGCGGGGTAGGTGGCCGTGTTTTTTTTGTTGCGTTGCCGAAGAAGCGATCCACATGCCCCTTCTTGACTCTGGGCGATGGGTGTGATTAGATACATCTTGTTCCATGATGCACTTTCTATTTTCTGTAGTTTTTTTTTTTTTTTTTTCCAAGGAGATTTGAAATATTTCTAATGGCTTTTTAAATGACTCGCTGTCTGGATCACTTACCGCGGGGCCACTCGTAGTCACCGAGACCGCCGCGCATGAAGAGGAATACATTGTCTGTCTCTTTCTCTTTGTCTCTTTATGTATGTTTTTTTTTTTTTTTTTTCCCTCTCGCTATCCTTTTTTCTTTTTCTATTTTTTTTGCTTTGTATATCACTCTTTTAACCTTGTGGCTCTGGTAAATTAACCGTCTGCTTATGTGGCGGCCGTTTTTTTCTTTTCATTGAGCTATGCGGTCATTGCGGAATTATAAGGAACCATGTAGCGAGTAATTGAGAAAGGAAAAACATATGTACAGTATGGCCGTATGACCCCAGCGGCACACAGTGAAGAGCAACTGGCTGTGTCATTTTACTTGCCACATTATTTGCTATTTGGAGTACCCGGCCAGGTGCTACAGGATAAGTGGTATACATAATCATCGATAGTGAGGCGTGGGAAATGTCTTCAGCGATGAGCAGTGCCTTGAACTAGGGAAGACCAGTAATCTTGTTGGAAAATAGCTATCAGGAAAAATGGTACCACTCTATAATGTCTTTTTTACTCTTCATTTTATCATGTCATTTGATTTTTGGCTGATCGCAGAAGGAAAGGAAATATAAATCGGTGATGAATTCTGGATCCTGGGTTGCTCGGGGGTTGGGAGGATTCAGATTAAATAGACAGTGGTTTTCAGTGTCTGCGATCGGCTGTTGAGTGGGCGATGTGTCCCTTCTGGAATTGGTCGACGCTGGGGCCGACCAAGCCAAAGAAGACTTATAGAAGACTTGCGTCAGTGGGAGCTGTGTAGACTTTGTACTTCAATGTGCACCGACACGCACTCTTCCCCACTCTCACGCTCATTCACACGCTGCGTGAAAGGCCCAAGAGTGCTACCAAGCCATAGCTCTCACGCATTTGCAGAGACGCACCAATGAAGCGACGTGCCGGCGTGGACGTGAGAACACGTCCAGAGTCGCGCCGCCGTGATGGATGAGCCCAGGCCTCCCGCGGCGAGTCGGAACGTTCCGCAGCGCCGACAGAGAGCGACGGAGACGGGTGGGCCGTGTGTGACAGAGAGGGGGAGCGACTGCGAAGGGAATAAAAGAAGAATGATTTTGGTGCGTGTGTGTGAATAAGAGAAAGAAGGCGCGCGTGTGCGTGTGTGTGTGTGTGGCTGTTGTCCAGTGAAGTAGAGCAGAGGGTGACAGTGATGGAGAGGTTCACGGGAGGAGGTGAGGGGGAGATGAGTGGGGAGAGGAGAGTGGTGAGGAGGACAACTTAGTGCAGTCGGTGGTTGATGAGCGGAGGGGAAAAAAAGGGGGTGGGTGGGGGGGGGGGGGGGGGGGATGGGGGGGGAGACATCATCAGACAGCGTGGAGCGAGCGAGGGGTCGCGACTGGCCGGAAGGGGGGAAAGGATTCCATTACTGGAGAGAATGGAGCCGGTTTGTCTTCTGCGTCCTCCAGGAACTCTTCAGCGCGGGAGCGGAGTCACGAGCTCAGCGTCTGGAAAATGGGAGTCCCGCCGGAAATCAATTCCGTCTCACGAAGAAAGAGTGCGATGGCCCACGCATCAACAGAGACGGGGCGGAAGGGGAATGTCTCACGTCATCGCATTCATTTGCCATCACACATGGCCAAATTCCCGGTGGAATCAGAAGATGGTCGCCGGATTCGATTTTTCGCGCGGGTCCTCTGGTCCAGCGTGCCAGAGATGGACCCTCGCGATGACTTTATAGGGACGGGATGTTTAACACGCTGTGAACAATTGAGGTGAGAGGTGTCTCAATATTCCTTCGAGCGCGGAAGGATGTTGAAATAGAATAAATAGTTACGGTAAGAAGCAAACCAAGAAGAAAAATTCAACCCCACCCCCCCCAAAAAAAAAAAAAAACGATGGTCCACTTGAATCCACAAAATTGTTTTCCGAATTGTCACGTAGACTTTCACAAACTTTTTCCCGAGATAATCACGATACGGGAGAGACCGGGATTGTTTGTTTTGAACCGTAAATGGCATTGTTTTTTTTTCATAATTAATAACTTTTTTTAATCCTATTCGCTGAAGGTTGTGAGTGTTTGCTCTTCCGACTGAGACTTATCTCAGAATTAATAAGAGGGCCTGGAGTACCCGTGCTCACTTTAGCATGAGCACCGCGCCGATGCCGAACGAAGTTTTGCGTGCTCAGCCTGTGAGCGTTAAAAGTAAACAGGGACTTTGATAAAGTCTGTCTCACCTCGTTCATGCCCCTGTGCTCAATCTCCTTAATGCCTGTCTCTTATACACATCTGAAGGTTGTGAGTGTTTGCTCTTCCGACTGAGACTTATCTCAGAATTAATAAGAGGGCCTGGAGTACCCGTGCTCACTTTAGCATGAGCACCGCGCAGATGCCGAACGAAGTTTTGCGTGCTCAGCCTGTGAGCGAGGTGGTGCTTCTTCATCTTCTTCTTCTTCTTCTTCTTCTGAAGTTTACTGGGGATATACTTTTCGGTGCATATCAAAAAAGAAAAAAAAAAAAAAAAAAAAAAACACAAGCCATGCTTATACACACGCTTGTAGAAAGTGAAACTGAGCTGGAAAAAAAAAAAAAGTTGTCACTGGCCACTCACTGCGCGGTGCGCCGAGAACTGACCAACAAGCACAGGCACTGTTGGACCTTTGAACGCAGCAGCGAGGCCTGAAATCCAAAGTTACAGCATGGGGTGCAACTTCTTACGGAATGGTTCGCGCTGGTGATTCCGCTGTGGCAGGGTTGGTTGCGCGAAGAGTGTGAGGATGCGGTGTGTTTACAGCCGAGGTGTAGAAATATCGTTAAATTTGGATGGGAGGAATAATATGAGATAGAATAAAAGGCCCATACCAAAACTGTGTATGAATTGGGCCTTCCATCCAGATGTAAGAATATAATAATAAAAAATATAATAATAATAATAATAATAATAATAATAATAATAATAATAATAATAATAATAATAATAATAATAATAATAATAATAATATATCTATAATATTATCATCTGGACTTTTTAAGCAGCAATTTCCCCCTCCCTGCCAATTTCACTTTGCAGCTCTCTGCCGCTGCAAGTGCACGTGACATTTGTTTGGCATCATGTTTGTGCCTTATTCCTGGGCGAGCAATCATTTGAGAACACGCAACAACCAAAATTGTTATTTCCGAAATACAAGTCAATTTAAAAAAATAACCACGGAAAAGGCGATTCAGACGTAATCGCATGCTCTGCTCCAGCCACTAAATGCCAATCATTTCGTTTCATTATGCTGCCGGGATGGCTGCCATAGGTAGTTCACTTAGCATGATAATTGGACGCCAGAAAGCCCAATCAGACTCTACCTTTTCCAACTGGTTGGTTTTGTGGCAGATTGGGTATGTACGCAGGCACAGTTGAGCGTGCGCGGAGGGAGGAGGTGGAGAGAGAGAGGCGCAGCTGCCTGACACGCCGGACACGGCTGGCCACGTGCCACTTTGACGTTGAGGCTGGATTTCTGATACTTGCGCCACACATGGCCTTGAAATCACAGGTTTAAAAAGAATGGGGACGAGCGCAGGGAGGAGGCCTAATGACTTTCAATGTGCATCGATGAAGCCATTGATGGGAGCCCGGTACGGATGGGAGCTCGATGTCGCCTTTGTTTGTTTTTATTTCCCCATTCAACAACAATACAGTCCATGGTCATTTCCTGGATCCCAGATTTGAACCTTTACATGAATGGCTGTTGGTTTAAAAGTATATCCAATATCTGGGTAAAAAAAATATCCAAATCCAATAAATAAAATAGCCTGCACACTCTACTTCCTTTCCCATGAGTGATGCTATTCTCTTCAGAGTAACTGATCTACTGTATGTACAGTCGCCATAGAGAGCTGGAAATGGCAATAGCATCAGTCTGTTTGCAGATGGAGCCAAACAGCCTCTGAGACTGTATGTGAGCCAGGCACCCCATGATGTACATTTCGTGGATCCCGTTTTCGGCGCAGGCAATATCTCGTGTTAGAGGAAGGTGTGAAAGGCCAAAGTAAACCGGCGACAACAACGTGAAACTCTGCTTAGATTCAAGCAGGCTTCGGAGCCCAGTGCACATTGCGTTGCAGCTCACACTGCGGTCCCTGATGCGGTCCACTTTAGCCCTTTATCACCAGCATAATGTCAAGGCATCACTCCAATGCGGAGTGATGAACGCACAGCATCCCTCCGCTTCCCTCGGTCTCCCGTAAGAAGAGCAATTAACAATACATTACGTATGTTAGGGTTTTATTTATGACTAACAAGCAGTTAACAAATCATGATTTCCTCCATGACTGAGTGTAATGCTGGCTCTCAGAGGAAATTCCGATGAGTTACGGGCAACTTGACGGCTGTATTTCATAACTACCCGGGCCGCGCAAGGCACAATAATGCTGATTTAAGTCCCTGTCTGGAGCGGCCGACGGGCACGCCGCCGCGCTGCATCGCTTTGTCGCGCCCGGTATCCATCTCCCACGGCAAAACAAGCTGCAGAATAAGCACAATAAAAGTTAAGTGGTGCTAAAGTTAAAGAGATGTTGATTTGTGGCCTGGTTGGCGGTCGGTGTCAAGGGAAGTAATCATGAATGAAAACAATAGGAATGAGAGGGTTAGGGGAGAGAAACAGGGAATAAATAACGGCTTGTTGTCGTTTTTTTGTTTTTGTTTTTTTTTCGGGGTACAGTGGAAGACAAACTAGTCAGGGGAAAATAAAAGTGAAAAGACAGACAGCGGAGAGGGGGGAGGAAGCAAGCGGCGAATGCAAATGAGAGCGAAGAGTATCCAGGAAATGATTGCCGCTATTACAATTATCATTAGCATGTGTTGTTGGCAATAAGTCGCCTGATCATGGCGGATCCTATCGTCGGGCTAATTGTGGAGGATGCCGTGTATTAGTATGCAGGGGGCTCTCTGCCACCACGGGGAGGGTTCACCGCAAGAGCACTCGGGTGAGCTCGACGCTGGCAGAAAGACACGAGGAGCTGGTACGCTCTCTGCTTGGAGTGATGTGCGTAAGCAGTGTTGCCGGGGAATGATTTGATTTATCAGGGTGCGTGCGCTTCGGTATGACTATGGAAGAGTTCGCGCGCGACGCATTCGGAGGTCACTTCTGAGGAGACCCGGCATTGACCTGAGGCATAATTCGTTTCGTTTTTTTTCGTTTTTCCCGATTAGACCGAAATGAGTTGGGTTTTTTTTTTTTGTGTGTGCCAAGTGGCCAATCGTGCTTCATTGTTTTTCTTGAAGGAAAAAAAAATGAGAGAAGGGAACCTGAGAGGACGGAGTCATTGGTTTGGTTCACGTTTGCCGTAGCTCGTTTACCTTCTAAAGTGGCACCACGTCAGGGCCATAACAAACGATAGCCTCACCACGTCAGGGCCATAACAAACCCCCCCCCGGTAATTACTCAAATCTATTGTTTATCTTTGCCACCTGTCATGACTGACTTAAAACCCTGCAAACGCATTGGGCGACCACCGAAGTAGAGGAGTGTTAAAAAGGACCCGACCTGACCGACAAAGGTAGGCCAAGCTCGGACTGTCTAAGGAAGCTGACATCTCTCCCTATAAACTGTGTAAATTAAGATTGTGGCATACCATATTACCTCATCCGTAGCTTTATAAATATTTTTCATCTAAATACACAGGAGCCATTGAACACGTTACTAGCACTGTATACTTTTGTACTTTTGCGCAACTTTAGTTTATCTTTATTCTTATTCTGTCTTTTTCTATTTCTGGACTGTTTATACTCCGCGAATGTCCCCCTTGTGGGACAATAAAGGCGTATCTTATCTTAGCTTATCTTATCTCACACACATCCACCATCGTACGTCCACGGTGAGGCACACTCGCAGGGTGTAGGATTTGCTTACCGCCCTCTCAAGCGGGCGTGCCAGAGTTGTTACTCCTTCACGCATTTCCTCCTTCCAGGGCCTGAGAGTTCACAAAGTAATTTGCCCAGCACCATCTCCCCGAGGGCGTCACAAAGCAAAAGGGAGTAAATGTTGAATTTTCCAGTGGAAGATGCACCCAGAGTTGCTGATGCAACTCTCACAAGGGGAGCCCTAGATCTTACATCTTGATGAGTCTCAGTTCTTCAGCCTCTGGCTCCGGCTGAAAGTTGTTCATGGTCATTAATATTAATCGGACGAATGTAGACCAAAGAAATTGCACACACAATTTCTCAAAAGAGGGGCTATTGAGCCCAAACGACTGCAGTGGTACTACTACTAGTAGTGGTAGTAGTAGTAGTAGTAGCAGTAGTAGTAGTAGTAGTACGGGCAAACCTGGAAACATCTAACGAGGCGGAGGAGATGCTCGTCTCAGTCGACCACCTCAAAGTGTGAGAGGCTCATTCAGCCTAGTTCATGGAGATCTTTGAGAATTGCTGTTTGCGGCGTGTACCTAGTTTTCCCCTCACACTGTGTGCATGTTTTATGGTGGTATTTCTGCTGAGTCTAAGTAATCATCCTTGGCGTGTGGACGAGAGAGGGTCCTCGATCTCGAAATCCCCCGCAAACACGGGTGCTTTTCTTCAACTTCGACTGCATCGTTATTCCACCGCGTTCTCAAATCAGATTTTGATTTCCTCGACATGCTTACGACGCTGTAGTTTGGGCTACATAGCCGGCTGCTATAGGCAGTAGGATTTGATACATATTTCCAAACTGCATGTTGGCTATTTGTGAGCAGAGCCAAAGACAACGTCAGCCACTCCACGTTTGACGCAAAACAGTTCGTTCCATTCGTCTTTGGCCCAAGACTTCCCTTTTTGCTCAGGATCCAAATCATAGATTCTAATAACGTGACGATTCGTAGAGTTTCTTGTTTGCAACGACCCATTTTTAGCAACGTTGCAGATGAATTAGGTTTAAGAACGAGCATTAGTGCCGTCGTCATAGGTGAAACGGGGCCTGGGAAGGAATCGGCAACACCGCTTCTAAAACCGAACATATTTTTAGGGCAAGTTTCCATGCAACAGAGAGCAGCTGAGCCAGGTTAGCCCCCCCGTTCACCAGCCCGATCAATCAGCTCTGCCCAAAGTTTTGACCGTCAAAGTGCCCGTCTCATGCAAGCGATCAATCAAGATAATGAGCCCCTGAATTATAGTTCAGATCTGGATGTCACTCTCCCAAAGCCAGACAGGAAGCGTTCACAGTGAAATAGTCAAAGAAAGCTGCAGCCTTTCTAGAGCTTTTTTCAATTTCCACGCACAGGACGACCCCTTTATTTTGAGGTCAGTTACACGCAAAAGAATGCACAGGTTACGCGCGTGGGAGTGACCATGGCAGGTGTTCAGCTTTTTTCGGTTTTGTCAGCACCGTTTTGAGCTACGCCTGTTTGTCACCTGTGTGACGGCAGCCATCCCTTATAAATCATCACACCACTGGTGCACAGCATAGATGGTCGTTTTGAATAGTGTTTTTTTTGTTAAGGTTTTAAACCCCTGCACTGATTTGGTACTGTTTCAAGTCTCACAGTCTGGAATTCTTCTCCCTCTTGACCCTAAATGTGGAGGCTGCCCTTTGTTATGTTCATCTTTTACCCACCATCAAGACGAAGCGTCCTTTCCCGTATGATATAATTCTGTTACTGAAGTAGCTCACAGTGTGGGTTCAGATATCAGTCAAGCAGCGGAGAGAAGTTAATGTGACTAAGTGCTAGAAACGCACAGGAATGTGGGCAGGTGCTAGAGCGGAGAGAGATGTATGTGCTGCGTTTCCACACTTGCTGTACCGCTACATTTAAATGAAGAATGAATGTGTGAGTGGGCAAATAGCGTGTCTCCGGAACAAGTCAGCCGACAGTGTCCTGTCGTGCAATTATACCTCTGAATGCAACCAGCCAGGTCGCACGACACTTGATTGTGAATCTTTGTCAGCTAATCTCTGGCACTTTTCGACACACAGAGAGGCATAAATGAAGACGATGCAACACAAGAGCGCAAATGGGCTGTAAATATGCTCCAGTGAACACATGCACTGTACAAGCGAAGACAAAAAGCACACTACGGAGCCGCAAACAGAGTTGAGAGTGATGGATGGATGGATGATCCGCATCGAGTTGCGGCCTGAAGCTGAGGTTTTAGCAATTAGCAGTAGTATCTGCTGTTTGTTTTTTCAATTTTTTTTTTGTGTTTCTTCAATGTAGTAGTAATAATAATAATAATAATAATAATAATCATCATCATCATCATCGTCATCGTCATCGTCATCGTCATCGTCATCACCATCATCATCATCATCATCATCATCATCATCATCATCATCATCATCATCATCATCATCATCATCACCATCACCATCATCATCATCATCATCATCATCATCATCATCGTCATCATCACCATTATCATCATCATCATCATCATCAACATAATTATTCCATTTTTATACACAGGATGTAGCTCAAAGTGCTTTGACATTTTTTACAGGAGATACAACTTGACAGAATACAGAATATATAATATATCAGCACATAAGAAAACCACATCTCCAATTATAAAAGTTCTGAAATGCAAGTGCCTAACACTGTTGGCCCGTGCGTACAGTCTAATAGATACACTGAGAGTATTCACTCCCAGTGTGGCCGATAGGGACTCCGAGTTTCAAGGGCCCGGAATGATACCGGCGCTCCAAAGATATGCCTTCACATCACAACACTGGCTCAATAAAATCCAGGAAGTAATTGTGGGACCAGAGGCCCCGCTTCCATTTCTCATTTTCCCCTCCGGCCTAAAAGCAATCAGGCAATTCTCAGGTGGCAGCGGATGGGTGGGGGCCTGTAAATATGGAACCCTTTCTAATTAAGTCTTCAGGTTCCCCTGGCTTTATTTTGCTGCTCGGACTGCACAGTGCCAGCAGTAATAATTAAAGCAAAGCCAGCTTCTACGGATGTGTTTTATTCCAGATTTAATTACCTTTATGAATCAAATGAAATATGCAGATAAATGTCTTAAGGAGAGCGGATCGGTAGTGCATCTTATTTACTTTGAGCTACTTATTTGTTTGGAGTTCACAGCTCCAGAGATATTACACTGCTTTTGGTGGCATACAGTATAACGGGATGTGATAATGATGAATTATGAGATATTTCCAAAGGTAAAAAAAACATTGCGCAGGCCCCTCATTCTGAGCGGAGGACTTATATATCACAATAAGAGCAGGAAATAGACAATTTTACTAAAGCTGCTGGGGTTGGGATTGTGGCGCTGGCGTTGCTGATGAGGGAGGGCTCAGTAGTCCTTCACCATCATTTACTTTTATTACCTTGGAAGAAAGAAGAAAAGAAAAAAGAAAAAAAAAAAAAAAGCAGAAAACAGCGACCACAAACATGTCAACAATACCTGCAGCACAAGAGATAAGCCACAGCAGTGTGTTTGAGCCGGGTGCATAAAAGGAGCAGAGAGGCTTGCTGGGAGCGCGGGCCGGAGTTTGAAGAAGCCTCCGGGCTTTGACTGTGTCCTTTTTGCCGTTCTCCCCGCGACACAGACAGCACCGCCAAGCCCCTCGTACGAGCAAATATCAGACTCATCCGGGGATCGGACCTTTGCGGGTCATCTTTTTCACGCAGCGCCAGCCACAGACAATTTTGAGAAATAAGAGCCGGGGAAAAAGGGAGAGAGGCGCACGTGTGACCCCACTTGTCAGTTCAATTGCGAGCAGATGCTCAAGAGGGAGCACCCTGTTCATTATTCTCAAAATCTTGACTTGTCATTCCCTTGTGGCAGGCTGACAGGTAAAAAGACGTATGGAAATACAGCGAGGGGCTTACGGTCTATTTGAATATACTGTAAGTAGAGCTTAAAATGCGAACTTCATCACCCGATGCCAATTTCCCACGGCAGGGGCCATGTTTGTATATCAACACCGAAGCGACTAATTCGCAGACACTTTTGATTTCGATTTGGGAATATCACCTCTGCACTTTCCACATGCTCTCGTTGATTGAGTGCACGACGCCCGAAACACCCTCTCGCAGCTCAAAGGCACATATGATTTCTGTGACGATAAGACGACACGGCAAGAGCTGCCATGCGGCATTCTGGATTGAAATTGAACATGCGGCAAGAAAGGGACACATTTGATTCATCAGACCTCCCACATTTTTATTTAATTTTTTTATTTTTTTTGCCGCGGATCAGAAGACTGTCCTTTATATCTGACGTGCAGTTGTCTGGACATTGTCTGCGAAAGTGTTACGTGCTGCGGTCCCGGCTTCTTGGGCCAGCCAACAGGGATCCAAGCGGAGCCAATCATCAATATCTGCCATCGGAATCTTTTCTGGGCAGAGTATTATCAATTACAAACTCCAAATTAGCTATTAGTAAGCCGAGGTGGATAAAATGCTGCATGGCTGGCTGGTTTTTAATATTTCACGCACTTGGCGACACAAACAAGCGGTGGAAGCATGTGTGAAGTGACCCTCTGTACGCTAATTAGTAAACGAGAAGAGGCTGTGTAGGCGAGTGGTTGCAACAAGGGCATCAACACAGGCGATCATTGCGCGCCACGGTCCTGGTGGAGCGCATACACATCAATGACACCTTATTACGACTTTGTGTGCCCAAAAAGGTTCATTTTTGGTTTCATGTATTTTGCTTTACTCTGTATGTTTGAGAATTTGATTATGAAACCAATCAGAAGCTCGAAGAAAGCATCACATCACCAGATGCTCGGTATAGGGTTTTAAAAAGAAATAATAATAATAAAAAACTCAACACAGTACAACAGCGTACGATGGTTTAGAGGACAGCGAAAGCATGCATTATTTCCCTCTTAAGTGATGGAAAGATGACTAAACATAAACGTATTGACTATCAGCTAATGTATAATAATAAATAAAAATAAATAGCACCTTCCATGTTGCAGTGTTGCACTCGAAAAAGAAATGATCAATCACATCAAGGAAAAGGACGGATGACCTGAAGAATGAGCGTGCTAGTTTCACGCACGAATGACCTACAAATGTATCAAATCGGAGCCTATGGGGATGGAGAGGAGCGGGAAGGAAGACGACAGCGACGCGTAGCTTCTCGAGCCACTGGTCTCTTGTCGTTATGTTGCCCAGAGGGACGGGAGGGACGTGTGACAGAGAGTGTAGCCCCCCCGCCCCCCCTCCCCCCGAGATGTGAAAGTCAGACTCAGCACGAAACACATTGTGCGAGACGTTTGTGGGAACGTGTAAGACACACCATCCAGCCAGGGGTGGTGTTTTGTTTTTTTGTGTGTGTATTTAGGGTACACACACAGATTCACATTCGCTGCCTGTTTACTGTGCGTTGGAGACAAGGAAAGCGGTCCGAGTTAGTACGCAAGTGTCTCCGTCTAAGTGCGTACTGCAGGCAGCAGTGTGTGGATACGAAAGCCGTGCAAGCCGTGCACGGTCCACACAGCTATACACCGCACATACGCCGTATCCCCGCGTTACCTCTGCAGAGACGAGCATCGGGCGTGAACGCGGGACGAGCTGATGGCTTATTAATGCACAGGGACCCGGTATGGGCCCAACACATTCAGATTGTGCATTTAGCTTTTTGCCCCATTATGGGCAATATTAAGCCGAAGGGTGCGGGGGCCCATTTCCAAAGAACCGGCCTGTAATGAGAGATCAGAGGCAAGGTTTTATCATAGGCAATAAAACATGAGAACTGCGTGTCTGTTAATAAGACCCCGAGAGGATCGGAGAGGGGGGGTCGGGGGGGGCGACGGGTGAAAGCGTGGGATCCTCGGATCAAAGAAATGTCTGCCTGAAGAGAGGAGAGGAGAGGAGAGGAGAGGAGAGAAAGAATGGACAAGCGACAATGCATTTAAGTAGGATACCAAAAGAGAATCACCAGAGAAAAATCCCACCGAAAAAGATCAACTCAAATTCCAATTAAGACCAATTGAAAAAATCCCGATTTTGCTTCTTTCTCACTGTAAAGGTCAGAAATACATTTTTAAAAAAGCAGCAGCTGCCCTCGATATGACAGGAGGCTCCCCAATTCGTTCTGACTGGCCTTGCTTTATGCAAGTCCCAAGAGGGTGTCCCATGTGTTCACTCTGTGCTGTTTTCTTGCCAATGCTGGAAAATTCTAAATGTGCGACGCCTTCAAGCGGCAACTATCATCGCGTCACTCAGCTTTCAGCTACTATGTCTTTGAAAGACTGCCGTGTGAGACCGTGTGACATGCTGATGGCAATCATTTTAAATCCGCTAACATTTAACGTTCAACACTTAAAATGAGTGGCTGGCAGATCGTAGATTTTTAGCCTTTGTTCACTGATTGAGAACCGTTTGCCTCGTGAAAACTTTGGATTGACTATTGCTCAAATTCTTCCCCGCAATAGGGCCGAAGAAAAAAAAAATCAAACGGTGTTTTTAATGAGCCCACATGGTATATATAGGGAGGCGGTGTAGACATCAGTTTGATTCTCTTTTTACAGCCCCGCTGACCCCCTGCTGTCTTTGTCAGGCATCACAGCCAGTCTTGCTGGACCCCATTCATGTTAAAAGGGATAGAACATCAGTGTGAACTGTACATAAATGTATAATTAACTGACAGTATATTACAGTTGCGATACATTGCCATGCTTAATCATTTCTCACACCACTGTTTCTGATCAAATACCAGATGGCTGTTGTGCAGCGGATGAGCAATTAATGCCCAGTACTGTATATTCAGTTTAGCCCTGGGCGGCCACTTTTAAAGTGTCAATGTCCAACCATGGATGTGTTCAATGGACTAATGATTAAAACAAAACAAAACGAAAAAAACATTTGGTACGCCGGAAAGGTCCAACATCACCAGTGCCCTGACCTTTTCATTAAAACCAACTTCAAAGATGTGGGTGCATGTTTTCTACATGTTCATTTCACTATATGCCAATTATATGGAACCAGTCTCTCCTGCATTTTGTGCAATATCATGAACTTTAATTGTGTTCTACTGCTGATGCACACACAGTCCATTGACATGACCGCAGGTGGTCGTGTCATTCGGTGTAAATATATAAATAGTGGAAGAAGAAAAAAATGAATCAGCCAAAGAAGTTATGATCTGCCTATTTCATGATTGCTTTTCCGCACGCATTTCCTGTCGGAGGAAATTTGAAATTCATTAACTGGGCTCACTCCTCTGCCCACGTCAAGCTGGCAGGCAAACTATGTGTTCCTCTTCCCTATCCTGTGTGCCCTTAATGAAGCAGGATTGATGGCATGCCAGCGGAAACACAGCTCACCTCATCAGCCACCAGCCGGGGGAGGGACGCTCCCCAATAAATAGTGCAGTAAACACACAATTAAGGGCCCACATATCACAGCCCCGTTATTACATCCTACCAATTAAGCACCGGGGGCCACCTCCACGTTTGTATCGCTTTACGCCGGTAATTTGTAATGATGATGTGCTGAATCTCAGCTGCAGACTCAATCAGCGGTGAGAGGGTGAAAGTGGGCGGTGGTGATGGTGGAGCCAAAAAAAGAAAAAAAAAAAAAGAACCGGAAGAGATGTTACTCTGTTGCCCCACTCAAAGCTTTTAATAAAGAATAAACTGAAAGTTTCTGTCGGGGAAGGAATGTATAGTTACATTTTCTGCTTTTTTTTGCTCTGATTGTCTAGTGTCGTTCCTAATTCGAAACAGCCAGGAGCTGAGCTAGCTTTAACTGAGGCTCTGCTTTACAGGCAAACAAAAACAAACACAGCTCGTTCACTCACCCGCGCTGGCATTCACTGCAATGTTGATACCGTTTCCCCCTCCGGGCCCTTTTTTCATCAAACCATACTCAAGAGTATTTGGGCTGTAGGCAGTGTCAAAATAAAAAGGTGAGCTGCAGGGAGTGAGCGTACGATTATGCTCTGTTTTAACACTGTGATATGTACTCAGGACACGTGCATATTAACCGAAAAACAAACTCCCACCACCATCCGTGGACAGACGGCATACCGGCCACAGTGAGTGGAATATTTATGTATGACTGCCATCTAGTGTGTGAGGCCAGATAGTAGACGACTGAAATATCACTACGCGAAGTAAGATTTTTTTTTTTAAGTAGCAAAAGGACTCCTCACTGGGGTTTGACGCTAGGCGCAAATGGTTCCTGAAAGCGCATTTGCCACTACGCTTGTTTTTAATGAGCTCTTGTGATTGCAGCCTTATTAAACTGCAGCAAACAAAGAGGGGCATTCCAACAACCGGAGAGTCGTCCCGCTAAAGGCGGCTTAATTACTGCAGCTGTTAGTGAGCTGAAATAGGGATATGCTTACTTCACCTCAGGCAGATACTGGTCTTCGTCATAGAGCTATAATCCAGGGATGATTTGGGGAACATTGGGATAAAATTGCGTAAATGACCTGGCCCACGCATTCAAATCTCCAGATCTTAATCCCATAAAAAAAAAAAAAACGGTCTGAGCCCCACTGCAGCCTCTGCAGAAGCATCAGAAGAAACCATAAGTAGCAGCAAATGCAATCAGGAGATTTGATAAAGCTTCAAAAGTAAATGAGGTTTCTTTTTACCCGGAAGTTTCAGGATTCTATTGACTGCAGAAGTGTTATGGTGTTTCATGTTCATATTTCATTATGATTTTTCTTTTGACATTTTTTTTTGAATCATTTTCACCTCAAATTACCAAAAAGGTAAAAAAAAAAAAAACATTCAAGGCTAACCCAAAGCTTAATTGATGTGGAATTAATAACATAGAAATATTTCACATAACAACTATCAACTGCAGCGGTAACCTACAAGCTTCCACCTCTATCACTCCTTGCTGGTGTATTCAAGCTTAGATCTTCTTTTTTGGCCTTGCATGCAGCAGATGGCTGCTCATGGAGTGTTTTACCAAAACAAAACACAAGCTAACTGGCCTAACTTTGCCATCATTCGTCAGCTTTGAAGCAGATTGGGCTCAGGGGAATTCAATCAAATACAGTGGCTGTCTCCAGGTTCACGGATGAGTGGTCTGACAAGAATGAAAACCATGTACACGAGTTAAAGGAAAATGAGTGCTTGCAGCTATTAATTGACTGGATACTGTGAACAGTGTGTGCAGTTATTTATAATCCATGAGTCCTGGATGGATGGATGGATGGATAGGTAGGTAGGTAGGTAGATAGATGGATGGATGGATGGATGGATGGTTGGATGGATGGATGGATGGATGGATGGATGGATGGATGGATGGATGGATGGATGGATGGATGGATGGATGGTTAAAGGAAAATGAGTGCTTGCAGCTATTAATTGACTGGATACTGTGAACAGTGTGTGCAGTTATTTATAATCCATGAGTCCTGGATGGATGGATGGATGGATAGGTAGGTAGGTAGGTAGGTAGGTAGGTAGGTAGGTAGGTAGGTAGGTAGATAGATGGATGGATGGATGGATGGATGGATGGATAGATAGATAGATAGATAGATAGATAGATAGATAGATAGATAGATAGATAGATAGATACATAGATACATAGATACATAGATAGATAGATAGATAGATAGATAGATAGATAGATAGATAGATAGATAGATATGTAACAGGGAGCTATTCTGTTGATTGTGAATCCATGTTTTTTTTTACTGGCACTATGAGTATATGCATCAGTGTGGGCAGATGTCTGTTAATGATCCCCACGGAATTGACTTATACTGTTCAGATAGACGAGGGAGTTTTATTTTAGAGGACTACGACCTGCGGGTGTACTATAAACGTCTAAACTCACAGCATCTAAAATGACTGTAACAGTGACTGATCAGTCGTTTAAATTGATGGGCATTCCCATCAACCTTTAAAAGATATATTGTGGTCATTCTGCCCCGCGTAGAATTTTTGCAAAATTTTATGTTCGATTAAAATAAAGGGGTCACTTAATCCTATCTGTGCTTAGAGTGGATGTCAATTAAATACTCGATCATTTTTGTAGCATTTTTGTTTGTGCGCTTAATTATGTCAATAAAAAAAAAATTGAAATAAATGGAAACACACACTTATGCCGCACTTATCTGCGGTAGACCACAGAGTGAGGTAAATCTGGCTCCATATAAGACTGAAGAGTGAGTATGTTTTTTTTTTGTTGTTGTTTTTTTTGTGGTGATTCAGTGTGGCCCTAAGGATTTTTTTTCTTTTTATGTCTTTTGTGCATTTTGTTACAATGTCCAATAAATGATCTCTGAATGACTAACTTTAATTGCTTAGCTTTTAGAGGCACTTTTGTAAACTGAATGAAATGAATTTAATTAAAGTAATCACTTATTTATTTTTCCCGGGAGTAGCAAAGACGACAGGGTTTTAAAAGATAAGGCTGGTAAAATTCGATATTTATCTGAATGTCAAGCAAAGCCATAAAAAGACCAAAACTAAGGATGTAGTTTATTCCTCCGTGCCACAGAGATAACATGATGTCCAGGGCCAATTAAAAACGCATCTGTGAACCACAGGGTGACATGTACATTATAATACATAATATATAACATAATGTACAAAATATATACTGTACGTATATTCATTTTTCACTAAGCAGCTACTATTTACCTTTACACAAATTTCTGCAGTTTTCACATTTTTGCTTATCTCTTCCCTCCATCATTTATTTATTTTTTCTCTATCCCGCTTTGTTTCCAGCCCTCATCTCTTGCCAATGCATCTCTGCCAACGCAATCTGGCTTGGCCGATCATTTCTCATTTGGCCTGGAGCAACAGAATATCAGAGCACCATTGTCACCAGGGTGTCTGCTCTGCAGGGAAACCACCTCACAGGGAGAAAGCAATCCTACGGTGTTTAACAGACTGAAAAAGATTGCTGAAGGACAGGTGGCTGACTTTCTTACAAAACTTCAATTGTTTTGATAATTAGAGTAAATCTGCATGAGAGAAAAAACATACTATCCCCTTGCACTTACCAGACCATGTAAAACAAAAAAAGTCAAACGCTGCGATCAAAAAACCAGATGACATGTCTGAGAGACAATAGACCTGCATGCAAATTATTCATGCTCTCTGTTTTAGATCCTCATCAGTCATCGTTGAAGTGATTGTGAACCAGCGTTGGAGAGAGGAAAAGGTGGCAGAGGAATCGCGTGGGTTAACAACGGATGCAACCAGCATTTCGGTGCAATCAGGCTATTTCTGATGGCAATGTATTCATTCTGATGCACAGTAGTGAAGTTTGGACAGGCACTTTGAAGCCTTTTTTTTCTGAGTGGAGCAGGGATGGCGACCATCGCATCTGGACTGCTCTCTGTCACGTTGGGGTGCTTGAAAAACAGCGTACACATCACTGTGTGCAGTGTATTCTTGAAATGACACATGCACACCCTTGCTTTTTCACTGCAACACTGTTTGATCTTGGCTAAACGTATTCTAACCTCACTTTCGATCTTTACATAAATATAACAGTGGATGAAAAAAAATGTATTTGGTAGACTCTCCAGCAGCAAACCCTGTCGAGTAAAAAAAAAAAAAAAGCTACCTCCACCACAAAACCACTCGTTATAATTGATCAAGTTGTTTCATTTTGATTGCATTGATTTATTCTACCTGTGTTTGACTTCTACGGGTTTTTTTTATATTCGATTTGATGTTTTCATTGGTGGAGTTGCATTGGATTTCCGTTTTATAGTTATAGCAGTGAAATGTCGATACATCTCTTTATTTCAACCCTAGAACCATTTACTAAAAAATCTTATTTTACACTAGTTTAAAAAATAGATAGGATGAGCTTAACTTAGCTATCTACATGACTGAGAACTAAACTGATCTGATTTTTTTTTTTTTTTAAGGGGGGGGGGGTGTTTGACGCGAACGTCATAATGAAATAAAAGCCCAGCGTGGGGCCGTTGGCGTGATGACGTAGACACAGTGCGCAGCTGACTGAGCCTTCCTGTGCCTGCCCCGTGAAATAAACAAGACGATGTTGTGAGCTACGATGTTCCCGGAGTTGCAGCGTTAAAGTCCAACACCGAACACGAGCAGGGAGCCCGGATTCTGTCTCAAGACAAAGTCTGCCACACATCGTAAGTGACAGCTGACTAGCGACGTCGACGTCTGGTGCCTGTGTACTGTGGCTAGCTTTGTAGCTAATGTTAGCCGACGAGTAAGCTAGCACTAGCTCACGTTTGCCAGGTGAACGGCTGGTGACGGGGGCGGGAACTCCTGCCATTCAGTGCCAACTCGACGAGGACGCCTGGGTTTGTGGGCTGCGGGGTTGTTGCTCTCCCACATTGTTCACTCTAACTGACCGAACGCACGTCTCACACGTCACCAGGGACGGACCCACATTGGTGTGATTCACACCTGTACCAGCTGCGTTGAGCTAACGTGAAGTTAGCCAACTTGTTGTCTGTGAGGTTGTCGGCGCTTGGCGTTTGTCTTTGGCCTTCTGGGCAATTACCCCAAATAATATTGTATTTGAGTCAAACACTTGCTATCCAAAGCCCTCACTAAAACTTGCGTTAGCCCCCGAGGGGTATGCTAACCTGTTTGTTTTGCGTGTCGTATCTACGCCCAGTTGAGAAACGCTTTGGCCAACGTCTGCCAACTCCCGCTTCTGTCCTCGCAGGTTCTGTGAGTTTCTTGATCAGGAACAGACACAATTGGACTGTTTTTGCTCCAGTTGAGAGGGGAACCGTGGATAGAGCGATGCCTCTGCTGTTTCTGGAGAGGTTCCCTTGGCCCAGCCTGCAGACGTACACCGTGCTGAGTGTGGCTCTGCTGGCCGGGAGCATCTTCAGCGCCTACAACATTGTGACCGATCCGGGCTTCGGGGCCTTGGAAACCGATGAAGCCCCAGCTCCGTCCGAAGTGGATGTTGAACATCTGAACGATGACGTCGGTAACACAGAACTGGTGACCACTGTCCTGTGGTACCTGGCCACTGACAGTCTCTTCGTATGGGTAAGTGTGATCCAGTCGAAGACTTCGCATTGCCCAATAAAATGATGTTGCTACTGTAAGTTGTCACTCTTTATTTTCTCCCCTAGGTGTTGGTCAACACATTTTTCTGCTTGTTGATGTTGATCGCAAAAATGATTCAGTATGTGGTGTTTGGCCCCCTCAGAGTCAGTGAGAAGCAGGTCAGTGGGTTTCTTTAACAGTTTCCAAAAGTAATCGTGGTGAAAGCGTTCATGCTTTTTTACTAAAAATGTTATATGCTCTGTTTTTATCTATCAGCGACTGAAAGATAAGTTCTGGAACTTCATCTTCTACAAGTTCATCTTCATCTTCGGGGTGTTGAATGTGCAGACAGTGGAGGAGGTGGTCATGTGGTATCTGTGGTTCTCTGCCCTGGTCTTTCTTCATCTCATGGTTCAGCTCTGCAAAGATCGATTTGAATATGTAAGCAACATTTTCTTTTTCCTTTTTTTTCACCCTGGCTAGTGCCCCAAAGCAGGGGTTCTTGTATGATGATCATATAATGTACAACATCTAATTTATTCATTTACTGGAACTGCTAATGCATCCATGCTTTTCATATATAAACAGAATTCCTTATACCGAGGCATTTTTAGTGTGTGAGCTGAAGGTTGTTTTGAAAACGCCTGTCTGCCATGTAAGACAACACCTCTGATATAGAACGGTTGCGTTTAAGGTCGCTGTTGTCATGGATACCTGGGGAAAATGTGCTTGTTTGTGTTTTTTCAAGAGTCTTTGAGTGCTCTCTACATTATACTAACGTACGTACCACCTTTTATTAATCTGAACTAGTTTCAGGTAATGTAAATGGCCAGTGTGGGATAAAGGAGGTATAGCATATTTCGAAACAATGTACATTCATGACATTATGTTTCTTTACAAGGAGACATTATTGAGGATAATAGACGGCCTCAAATTCTCTGTATGAAACCTGCTGTGATTTGGGCAACATTGTTTTCATGATCAGATCAGACCTTGATACTTGGTCGCTGCCGTGTTATGACATAAGGACTGAGTAAATAGAAGGTGGCAAAACGCAATGGCACCTGATAGTGCACCTGCAAACGTCATTCAGTGGTCTGCAGAAGGCTAGGAGTGACTGCAGTCTTTTCAGCTCTGAATCTATTTATAGATCTGTTGCACTGGCACGTTGGACTACTGATACAGTTTCAGTGACTACTTTGACATGTCCCTGTATCAGATTGTGCTCTGCCTGTTGGGCAAAACAAAATATCAGTTTTAGCCACCTCTTCACAAGCAATGGCATTTACAACAAACCTGCACGTGACCTACGATATAATGTTAACACTGGCTTTGTGTTGTAGAAGGCTGTCCCTGCCTGCTGTGCTTTCAAATATTTACAAGGGTACGACCGTGAATGTATTCCTTTACCTCGGAATTGACGTGGAGTGAGTTGTGTCCGCCCAGGTGTCTTTCTCCATGTTTGACATCTGCATTCGTATTTTGTTGTATGCCTATACGGCTGAAAACTAAGGCGCGACATGTATTCCCAAATAGTTACAACTAGTCCGTCAACTAGTTCATTCAGGGAAAAATGAAAAACTTGATGATCCATATTTCTCCCCTACAGCTGTCCTTCTCCCCCTCCACTCCCATGAGCAGCCATGTGCGAGTGCTTTGTCTGCTGTTTTCTCTCCTTTTGGACTGCTGTGGCCTGGCTGTGGTCTGTGGTCTGCTGGGAGCTTCCCACGGCATGCACACGCTCTCCTTCATGGCGGCCGAGGTGAGAACCCAGCCGCACAAAAACAGCCCGACGGTACACAAAGTTATTTCGAACGCGCTTTTAGCGCAGATAACTGACTCGTTGATATCATTAAAGCTTTCATTTCGGCCAAGGTATCTCTCCAAAATAGGGTGTACAATTTTAAGCCAAAGTTTATTTTGATAAGAAGCACAAACCACAATTATAACCTTTTCCTTCAGTACCTGTCGCTTTTGCGTCATGTCATGTCGTATTTTGGATTGTCGCATGTGCTTTGTGCTGCCGGAAGTATATCAGTCTCACCTCTGCGCTCCTGTCTCCAGTGTCTGCTCGTGACTGTACGCACCGGACATGTCATTATGCGGTAAGTCCCCTTGGGTTCCTTATTTATGCACAGCACGCAGCGGCCTTGATGGCACCGCCTGTACACATTTAGAATCGGGCTGATGTGAAAGGCCCCTTTGTTGCACAGAGGGTGGTTAGACCTTAACAGCTCAAAATAACTCCAATCACTGGAGGCACTCATAGATTCAGTCGCGAACATTAAACTGATTTTATCACAAGCAATGCTTTTGTAACGCGCCGTCCATGACCCTGCTTGATCCGAGCACCAATTTGGTCAAATGATTGGACTGAATGGGGTGAACCTTGCAGAAACCCTGTGTATATCAACTATGTTTCCTGGCCTTAAAAAGTTCTCCCCGCAGGTACTCCATTCATCTGTGGGATCTGAATCACCCGGGCACTTGGGAGAGTAAGGGGACATACGTCTACTACTCGGACTTCATCATGGAGTTAGCTATGTTGTTTTTGGACCTCATGCACCATATCCACATGCTGGTGAGATACACAGAATGGACAGTTTTTTTTTTAGCGCGTGATGTCAGGAGTGAAGTCACTAATCACCCCCCTTTTTCCCCCCTCTGTGCTCCTCGGCTTCAGCTTTTTGGCAACATCTGGCTGTCCATGGCGAGCTTGGTTATCTTCATGCAGCTGCGTTATCTCTTCCACGAGGTGCAGCGTCGCGTCCGCCGACACAAGAATTACCTTCGCGTCATCAACAACATGGAAGCCAGGTGATGCCGTGTTCTGATGCGTTTTGATTCCCCCCCCCCCTTTCGTTTTATTTGGTTATCTCCCATCAAAGCGCTGTATTTCACATTGATCCTCATTATTTGCAGGTTCGCCGTTGCCACTGCGGAGGAGCTGACGGCTAATGATGATGATTGCGCCATTTGCTGGGATGCCATGTTGACAGCGCGCAAACTGCCCTGTGGCCATCTCTTCCACAAGTAAAGTCAATTTCATTTCAAGTTTATATGCATGCAGTCTGTGCAAGGGGTGATTTTGGCATCAATGACATGACACTGACTCCATAACGTAGGAAAATAATTATTAAAGCAAATATTTTTTTTACGATGTATATTGTCTCACCATTTTGGCTTTCTTAGTCATTTCATTTATGAAATGGAAGTGAGGCATGTATACAGAGTAATGGCATAATAATGTGTGTGTGTGTGTGTGTGTCTCCGCAGCTCCTGTTTGCGTTCATGGCTCGAGCAGGACACCTCGTGCCCAACGTGTCGAAAGTCCCTGAACATTAACGGGGATGGGGCACAGGCGAGAGGCCAGCAGCAGGGTGCAGGTCTGGAAGACAACATTGGCCCTGTAGGAGCCGCTCCAGAAGCCAGGCCGCACATCAATCAACACAATCATTTCTTCCACTTTGACGGTAACACTGCTCGAGACAGATCCAAAGATGAAGAGGGTTGAGGATAAGGCCGAGTGTGACATTGAATCATAAAATCAATATATTCCCTTAACAGGGTCTCGCATTGCCAGCTGGCTGCCCAGTTTCTCCGTTGAAGTAATGCACACTACTAACATCTTGGGCATCGCTCAGGCCAACAACTCCCAGCTCACGGCCATGGTGAGTTCGTGTTTACAGTCTTGATGACGTTCATTTTGATTTTCAGAGAGAAGATCCACAGAAAGCATTGTTGAAAGTTACTTCATACTCGCACAATCATTTGGTTCCTGTCTTGCAGTCTACTGGTAGCCAATGTCTATGGCTTCAAGCTATTGCCTGTTGCTACCATAGTCAAAATAATCTAAATTATTGTGTTTATTCACATGGTATTCATATTGTTGGTAAATGTTTATTGACTTAGTGGTATACCTCTATATTCAAGCTAGTCTAACTCACAAGATGTAGACTGTGGTGTATATGGGTGTGTGTATATGTGTATATAGATATATATATATATGTGTGTGTGTGTGTGTGTATATATGTATGTATGTATGTATGTATATATACACACACACGCACACACACACACATGTATTTTTCTAAATTCCTGTCTCTGTAACTTCTGGACCTCAGGCCCATCAGATCCAGGAGATGTTCCCTCAGGTGCCCTCCTACCTGGTGATGCAGGATCTGCAGCTGACCCGCTCGGTGGAAGTCACCACTGACAACATCCTGGAGGGACGCATCCAGGTGCCTTTCCCAACACAGGTTAGTCACCATGGTGGTTAAGTAAAAAAGAAATCAACATTTTTCATTTCTCCGCCAATCGTCCACGATTTCCGTCTTTCCTCGTAAGGCCATAGAGCGTGCCCCTTTACAGGTGAGCAGTGTGCCCGGTGAAGAGGCCGGGCCCAGTGGAGCAGCAGAGCAGGGTGTCAGTGAGCTGGACAACATGGAGGTCAGAGGAGGTCGCTTCTCCAAGTCAGCTGAGGAGAGGCAGAAGATGCTGAAGCAGAGGAAAGAAGAGTTGCTCCAGCAAGCGCGCAGGTCGGTACACTGCTGGTTTGATTCCGCATGTTTTCCCTGATAGACTCGGAAGGGTTGTTAAGGTATGTAACCAGGTTAGATGAAAGACCCAGTTGTACAGAACTAACGAATTGTAACGTGACGTGTTTTTTTTGTATTTTTCCATTCTTGCACGTACTGTTACCGTGATCAGATCTTTATATTTGAACTACTTGACCGTAGGAGATACCTGAACCAAAGTCCAGAGGACCAGGATGAGGACTTGCCTGGACTGGAGGAGGACCCAACTGAGTTGGACCCAACTGTGCTGAGACGTAGAACCGTGGCAGCAGCGGCAGAGAGACGCATCCAGAACCAGCAAGACCCTTAGCCCTGATCCAAAAATTGGCTTGAGCTGAAGAGGCGCAGGAGGCACAAGCTGGGCTACTTCGACCGTCCCTTGTTTGTTTTCCATTCAACGGTCATCACCTATTCGTGTCACTAGTCAATTATTAAAATGCGTCGCACACACGGCCTTTGGAACATTTCGGGCTGCCTACATTAGGTGGGACAAATGTGAGGAGCCTCTGCATCACTGATTCCAGCCCGAGTATTTGGAGCATAATATATATGGATGGGTGCGAGAAATGCAGAATTGCATTGCCCTTTACTCTAGTGCCACACATTGCAACCACCAGCTTCAATATAGAGTGTCAGTATCTGCTGTGATTGAGACCGGCTGTCAGAAATGAGCATGCTTTGCATTCAGAAGATCCAGGTCATTCTACAAGCAGGGTTTGAAGGTCTCATTACTGGATAAAGCTACTATTTGGGTCCTTGTCTTTTTGTTTTTCCTTTGATACGATTTTTTTTTTTCCACTCTGCTCATGTTGGAGAGCTTTTTATGCTGGATAGAGAAACTCAGCTGACATCCTTGTACGTTGTTGATTTTTGAGTTTCAAATGTGAATTGAGTGTAGGCTTATTTCTTACCTCGGGGTAAGAGAATGTCACTTTAGTATTGTTCAGCCTTTCAGTCAAATATGAATGTTTCGATCAGATTATTGCTGCAAACAAAAGTATTTTGACCCACGTGGGTTGTTCTGTATGTAGTGTGTAATATCACCCATGGCAAACAACTCGCCTATTGTTATCTTAACGGGCCGCGTCGTGTAGATCTCTTCTTTTCGAATACTGTTCCCCTTGAGATACTTGGGTGAGAAAGGGGATGTGTTTCTATTTTGTACAAATACGTTGGGCGTCATCTCCTCAGTCTCTTGAAATACCCACTGCAGTTGAGTGGAGTGAAAACATTCTTTTCAGTAAGTGATCGTTTGCCACCCATGTCCATGATTTGTTAAAATGTATACAGAAATGATTCATCTGTGGCAGCTGGACCTGCTGTTTTGAATTTTGAGGATTTCTCGCTGCTCTACCAACGGTCCTCATCAGTGCTAAAGGCAAAGCCCGTGTTCTTCTCGCACAAACTGGTGACCTCTTGGATGAGCAGCGAAAGCAATTTCAAATCTAGCTGCATTTAATTATTAACCTGAATCTTTCTGAAGAGATGTTGTTTTTATTTGCGTAGCCTTTGTCTGCTCACATTAAGAAGTGCTTACTATAACATTACCCTGCAGGGAACATAATCATCCTCTGCTACGCAATGTTATTTAAAAAGAATAATTGCAGCAATGCACAACATGAACTGGGCCCCTCTACGCTTTTTGGGCATTGTCCAATTTCTCTGAATCCGTAGCTGGTTGAGACACGTCGATGGACTCATAGATGGTCACTGTGTATATTGTGTGTGTTTGATTTCTGTGTGTACTGTGCGAGGGGGAAGTTTGGGGCGAGGTATGCATGAATCCAGACGAGTGCTTCTGTTTCCTTTCACTTTATCCCAAAGAGCAGCCCACAAACTTCCACTAAAAGATGACGTGTATTGATCTTACTTGTTTGTTTATTTTATTTTTAGTTTTTGGGGTTGTGGTAATAATATAGGATTTGGATTTTCAACTTTCAGTTATTTAAAATGTTAATTGTTCAGTTTCAGTGTGTCATCCAGTTACTTAACTTCTAATATCCACGCTATATTTTCCTACTCATGGGTTACCTTTCATAACCATTTCTTATTTAATCGAAACTGAACTACTTTTTTGGACTGAGCTCTCCTGTATTTTTGTGCCTAAATTAAGAATGGTTCAGTTATGGATAATTTCTGTAAATCTAGTTTTTGTAAAATATGTCCATACAAAAGTCTCAATAAACCGAGCTTCTACAGCTTTTTAACTAAAGAGGCTGGCAAATGCGTTTTTCTTTCTTTCTTAACACTGGCCCAACCAGCTCCGTTTCTTTTTCGTCCTAACACAATCTGCCACTGACCTATGTGTTCATTGGTCTTATTTCATTGTGTGTTGCGTCATACGGAAGCGTTTGTATACGTCATATGAAGCTGCTTTGGCCGAATACGTCACATGATCTGAGTTCTGCGTCACTCTCTGTGTGGATCAGATGTGGACTGTGTATTTTCTGATGGATGTTTGAAACTTGGAGAACCTGAGGGGAACTGGAGTGACGCGCTGACGTCACGGGGCTGCACCTATACTTTGGGCATCTCTGCCACGTCATGCGAACGGGACTCGTCACTCGGGGCGGAAACATCACCCGTGAACACCCACGTTGCTCATCCTGACCATGTAGCCCGGCGTCGTTCACAAGCAGCCGCCGATCACCGAGACGCGTCGGTCTGCGGAACCAGCCGGAACGTCCCCTGCCGTGTGCTTCTGTTGCGCTGGTAAGTAGTGAAGCCAGCCGGCTAGCTGCCTAGCATCACGGGCTAACACACCAAGGCTACAAGGCTAACGGGCGGTGTGAAGTTTCAGCTGTGGTTGACGGGAGGTGGCTTCGAGTGGCTGTTAGACGGGACACACATTTCATGACTTCATGTCACATACTTAAAGAAACGTTATTTCCCCCCCCCTGCGAATGTAACTTTAGCTTGCTAAACAGCAGTTGGAACCCATGGGCCTCGTTCTGCTGTTTTAAATTGAGTACACAGTGTTATTTCATTCACTTTCCTGGGTTGTTGGTGGTGGTGGTGGTAGGGGCAGGTCAGAGAGCAGTAAAGTGTTCAAGTGTCGAAAATACACTTTTTTTTAAAGTCGTTTAATTCGCTTTATCGAACTTACACAACATACAATACTGTCAATGTTGCCTGTTGGCCTTTCACTGTGAATGGGGCATTTCTGTGGGATGGACCCTTCTCACGTTACACATCCTGGACCACATCACCGAGAGCACCAGGAGATGGAGGACGCGTCACCTCATTGCCTGTTGTAATAAGATGTTTTTTATTTTTTTTATCGATGAATGGCTCGTTGTGAGAGGCCGTGTATTGCCATTCCCGGATGTGCTCGTGCACCTGCCAGCTGGCTGTCGTGTGGGTTTTGTATTTGTCCGGTCAAAGTTCTGTGCAAACTGAAAGCCCAAATACGCTTTTCCAGTCTATGGTTGACGTTGTGTTACGCAACTTCTTCGATGGAAAGACAAGATGTCCTTCTGTGCATTGTGTGGTGCTTTTGTGTGATTAATGGATGCGCGTTTGTCTTTGGACTTACCTACTGTATATGTCCGTGTGTGTGTCCGTGTGTGTGTCCGTGTGTGTGTGTGTGTCCGTGTGTGTGTGTCCGTGTGTGTGTGTGTGTGTGTGTGTGTGTCCGTGTGTGCGTGTCTCTTTCAAGCAGAGGTTGTGGAATGCTGCTGGACGAGACTCCCCTGTTTGAGCCTGGCCTCCTGCGGGAGTTGGACTGGGGCGGCAACACTGTGCCCTTCTCTCCGGCCATCTCCCCGTCCTGCCCAGGGGACGGCCTGCTGCTGAGGCCGCTCTGCATGGCAGACTTCCACCGAGGTGAGTCACTCAACGCATTTCATAGGCGGCGCTTGCATGCCAAAGAAAGTCTTTGTGGAGTGAATCGTGCGGAGGGAATGTGTTTTTGATGACCCAAATCGTGTGTGTGTGGTGGTGGGGGGGCGGGGGGATGAACATTTGCAAAATAAATATCCTTTGAATATATCCTCCAGGTTTCTTCAAGGTTTTATCTCAACTAACCCAAACAGGCGATGTCACACCTGAGCAGTTTTCGAGTAAGTATATTTGATATTATGCTTGTCTGATGTATTACTATTCTGCTTTCCCAATTGTTGTGTTCAGAATATTTTTTTAATGTACTAAACGATATGAGACAATATATATTTGTTTTATTCAACTGTCTTGCTGCGCGTCTGACGTTGGAATAGAATAATAGTTGAATAGAATTACCTCTCTTCCTCCACTACACATTTCAAGTACAAACCAATACAATAGCAAATCACAGTGATTTAAAAAAAGATGGAACACATAGGTTTTCTGTTTTTGCTTCCAGAAAAGTTTGAACACATGAAGAAGACGGGAGATTACTATGTCATCGTGGTGGAGGACACAAATCTGGCGCAGATTGTTGCCACGGCAACGTTGATCACAGAACACAAGTTCATCCACTCCTGTGCCAAGGTAAACTACACCCAAGTTGGTGATTTGTGTATATGTAGACAGAACCGTAATATATCTTGCTACCTTACTCATTAATGTAGCGGTGATCGTTATCAATAGCTTGTTTTCATAGTTATTTGTTGTAAAATGAGTTAAGGTCATATATTTCAAATTTTAAATGTCACTGTTGGGGTTTTTGTTTGTAGAGAGGCCGGGTGGAGGAGGTAGTAGTCAGTGACGTCTGCAGAGGAAAGCAGCTGGGCAAACTGTGAGTGGACCTGTGTTGTGCTGAATGCAGACATATTTTGTTCGGGCTCGTTTTAATATTCATAAGCCTTTTACTCCTACTCAGATATGCGAGGCTTTCCTAATTTACATTGGCCGTAAGGAGTTATCTTCTGATTTGTGCCGATTTTTTATTGTCTTTCGACTCATTCCGCCCCCTTCTTTCGTCTTTCTGCAGGTTAGTTTCAACTCTCACTCTTCTCAGCAAAAAACTCAATTGCTATAAAGTCACTCTGGAATGTGCACCCAAAAATGTGGCTTTCTACCAAAAGTTCAGCTACACGGCTTCAGACGAGACCTACATGCAGTGTCGTTTCTCTGACTGAGGACGGCGGCGGCTTTGAACCTCCGTTTCGGGGGGGGGAGCGGACACCAGATCTCGACACTTCCAGGGATTTCGTTTGTCCATCGCTGCGATGGCCGACTGACAGTCGGATGCCAGAGAGGGGGAGGGATCCGCCTGCAGGGCTCCTCTCCGCGTACATTTCCTGTACAGACAGTGGTGCTGACCTGAGAGCTGAACCCGTACTGGAAGTGAGCCCACAGAGGAGCCCTGTAGGCCCTGTTATCCGTCAGTGACCCCGTGTGAGATCAGTGTAGATCTGAGGTGATGGGGGGGGGGGGGAAGGCACAGCGAGCGAGCCAGGCAGCTGTTTGAGGGCTGATTTTAAACATTTATAAATCCATACACAATCACAAATCGTGTCGAGTAAGGGTGTGCGGCTATCTACTGTTTTTTACTCTCGTAAAAATTTTTTTACTTTCTACGTGAAAACCAGTTGAAGAAGACAATTGAAATTGGAAAAATAAGATGGCACCGAAAAAGTTTTTTTCTGTCGTACACACACACACACACACACACACACACACACACACTCTGACATCAGAACTTGCGATCACACAACGTCTTAAGTGGCAGAGCTGCCGAGGGATTAGTTTGCGGCTCTGACAATGTCGCCTCTGAGAACTCGTCCTGATTTCAGCACATATTAGCAAACATGAAAGTACGTTGGAGCCCTCCACTCAGTCCAGCAGGAGCATCGTCATCATCATCGTCATCCTCCTCCGCCCCTTTTGGTAACCGTGACTACCTCACCAGGGTGGAGCGCCGACATCATCTTTCCAGCCATCCGCAGAAACTAATGTCAGGTGCTGTAAACGTTGAATCTCTAGTTACGCAGCTGATGAGCAATTGGCTGTGTACCGACGGAACATATACAGTAAATATCTGCGACTGTAAAACTGTCTGTTAAACTATATTTTTTTACGTTTGGGTGAACAAGATGGGGCCGCATCGTCTGAGTAATAGAAATATTTTTGTCTCGATGTCACTGCAAACCCAAGTTTGTTGGATCCAGTAAATCTTGCACATCTGTCACACTAATCATGATGGTTAATTCACCAAAGAACTTTTTTTTTTCTTTAACTGTGATTAGGAGATAACTTATTAGATTGTAATTGTTACTTTTTTTTTTTCCTTCCATCATCTCGGTACAGTGCTCCCTCGGAGGACTTTTCTTTCACACTGTTGTCGCTGTTTTTGAAGTTTTGTATTTGGTTGATGTTTGCAATTCTAATCAAGAGAAACATGTTGAGAAATGGGTAATAATGATTTTGGTATGCCAACTCTTATTTAAGCTTTTGTAACTATGCGATCATTCTGGAGAACAGGGGGAACATATTTAATGTAATTTATTTCCAAAACGGCAAAAATATTAAAATATTCTATGATACACAGTATTGCCTGCACGTTGTGATTGTCAAACCTTTATCTGATCCTTTTTTTCGAATTTTAGAATCAACCTGAGCCATTTGTGGAAACTGTACAAAATCCAGCCAGGACAGGACTCGGTCAGACTTCTTTTATTAAGCAGTGAGTTATTTTTCCATTCTTTACTATCTCACATTAAGCCTGATATTAGTCCATAATCCTACAACTCCCAAATTAAAGGCATTAGCTCAAATCTTCTCCTGTCCTCCACTGGGCAACATCCTGGCTACTTTCCCTTTTGCCAACTGCCCCCTTCTGGTCATCTACACAAATTCAAGTATCGAAAGTGCATTATTGCAATACTGTCCCGCTGCAAATGCAAAATGCTTTAAATACTATAAAACTGCAAAAAATCTCCCATCAGTGCATACAGTTTGAGGAAAAAAAAAAAAAAAAAAAAAGTATCAAATTTGCCCTTTCCCCATCAGTACTCCACGTCTCAGACATGAGTGGTCCCCCTCCCTCCCTCCCTCCCCCCTCCTTAGAAAACGTTCAAATATTTACATTTTTAATCCCATTAAAAATGTAAAAAAAAGAAAATTAGAGTGCACCGCGCCACACGGCTTAATAGAAGCAAAGCTCATCCGTTCTGCGCTGCTGTGACCTGCATTGCTCCAAAGTCTTCGTCCTCCTCCAGGCTGCGCTTGCGGCTTCCTGAGGAGAATAATGCACACAATGTATCCTACTGTGCACTTAAGACACAAGCAATGCCTTGTGTGGAAGAAAATATAAACAGGCATAATAGCATAGCCAGACTGCTGTGTCGTTTGTATTTATTTAAGCTAATAATGAAATGATATTGTCAGTATTCTCTTCGGGAATAAATCACGCTGAGATTTTAATTAAGGCCCTATTTGCGTCTCTAAATTCCACTTTTATCCCCACTCAGTTTAGGCTGATCCGGTCACGGATAGAAATGAGGAGATCGATGTGAATATATGATTTTGTACAAACCTGACATTCCAGCTTGTAAGAAGGACCTGCCCAACTGCATCGGCGACATCATTTTAATGGTCAATTTGGCTAGGTAGATCGCTTCATACTCCTGAGAAGAAGAAAGAAAAAAAAAAAAAACAGACAAAAACACAGCATGCTGTTGGTCGAGTGAAAGTAGCCAATATTCTTGAAGCTCTCGGTTTCGCTCAAGCCTTACCTGTAGTTGATGCACAAAGCCAACGTTGGGGTTGATGCAGAACCTCCTCTCCTGGACGTGGCTGAATGCATCCCTGCGGAGTGAACGTTCAAGTCAAATTCCGGATATACAGTACGTGTGAGGCGTAGTGTGGCTGTCACACACGGCAGTGGCACAAAAAAAAACATTTATACATTTTAAACGTCACCACGACAAATATTCTACCGGGTTGCGATGGAAAGCAATAACAACTCCAAGTGGGAGGGGGGAGAAAATACCTGTATTTCATCCCAAACGTTTCCATAAGGTATGCGATCACTAAGGCGGCACTAAAGACAATAAAGGAGACAAAAGTCATATTCATATTCAGAGCAGTATGCTGTTTATTTTCAATAAACATGCTCCGTGGCTTGAACCTATTTATTGAATATGTTGCTGTATACGTGCAAAATTCACTTGTATGCATTTTTTTTTTGGCATGTACTGCATTTCTACAGCTTCATGTCCCTAGTTTTTAATTTGGATTGACTTGGGGTGTGGTTTGACAACATAGTTTGGTTTTGAGCACATATGGAACTGTTTTGTGGCCATTTTTCAGTTTTGCACCAAGGATTTGCAAATGTTGTTTGAAGACTGGGTTTTGTGTTTACACTTTAGAGGAAAAAGACGGAAGGCTTCAAGAAATGTGTTTCGGGTTTTATACATCACAATTCGGTACAACATATTATAATCAAAAAGGAAATCATGAGGTGGCATTATGAAATCCAAACAGGCCTCACCTTCTTGATATCCCTGCATTACCATGAACCAGTACTTTTCCTTAAAGTCAAAGAGAAGATATTATTCATCAGACTCTCATCCTCACTTGACAGTTGGAGTATAAAAATGGAAACTGCCTGCATTCTTACCTCCTGTTGCTAAGCAGCCATCAATAAATTCTTTAGTCTGCGAGGAAGAAAATGAAATGAGCACAATGAAAATGCCAGAAGTTTCATTTCAGGCAGTGAAAATCTTTTCTAGAGGAAAAAAAGAAAATACAAAGGCTACTTTGTAACTCACCGATGGGAAAAATCGTATTACATTTTCCACTGGATTGTCAGCAATATCTAATACAAGGTATCTGCAAAGATGCAACATGATATTTAGTTAATGGGTTTACAAGAAAGCACATGCGCAAATAAACCTAATTTTTCACACAAATGCTGATAGGAAATGGCATCTAATACAGAAGAACACTTCCACATACCTAAATGTGTGGGGGAAATTGGGTTTGATAAAATTGGCTTCAATGTCTTGGCGGACACACACAATATGCGTTATGCCCTGTCTCTCGAGAATTGGCAGCTGGGAAAACAAAAAGAATAGAAGTAATGGGAGCCACGGCGCAAATACGGACAAGAAGTGAATTTGCTTCTGTGGTTTCTCGGTCACCGTTCCCAAAGTCATCGCGTGACTCATCACATTATGTAAAAAAAAAAAAAAAAATCTATTTAACAGACCTTACCTTGCTTTTCATTGCAGCAGAGTAGGGGCCTAAAAACAGTCCCGGTAAGATCTCCTGAAAATTCAAGGCGCACCACAAACCATCAACCATCACACAATGGCATCACGTTGTTGAAGCTGAAGCGAAATGAGGCCATTCACTCAGGGTGAGGCGGTGTGGCCATGGTGTCTTTGCTTGCGTCAATGGGCATTGTAATTGTGCAACAGCACAGAATCTGTCCACACCCAATCAAGAACAATGACTTTCCCTCTAGTTTCTCTTAAAAATTAAAACGTAATTCTTCTCTTAATTATACCTGGGAATTATGCGTGAAATCAACTACAGGAGGTTTGTGCTTTCTTTCAATCTTTGCCCAGAAGTGAAATGCATTATTGCTGGTAAAGTGAGCGACATTCAAAGATCATTATTATTATTATTATTATTATTAGAAACCGCATTATTTCTGTGTGTGCAATGTGGGGCTCTGAGTAAAGGGACCACTGAGGAAGGAAGATGCACATTCTGTTGTCAAGCTTAAAAATCAACGTGTCCCACGACAAAAAAAACAGACCCAATGTACATACCTGCATTTCTCGTCTCATTGGATAAGCCCAGTCCTGCAAAAGGGGGATATACGAGGAAATTAGAAATGGAGGGATTTTTGGGGGACATTACTCGTGACAACTTCTGGTTCACGATCCGGCCGCAGGACAGCGAGGGGAGTGAACAACACACAACTTTGTGTACATACGTGGCTTACTGTGGCGTCGGGAGGCTAGGCTGCTATCACTGGAGGCTAACGTTGAGCTACGTGTTCTCAGCAGCAATTTAAACGAAAATCACGGGGATATTCCACAGACCCACGCATACAGTTTGACGTGGTGTGCCCCACAAAGGGCGCACACGCAAATAAACACACACTAGCCTGCGGGGAGGATATTTAATCTGTTGGATGGTGGAGGTTAGCTGAGATTAGCCAGGCGCGCGCACACAGAGAGAGGGAGAGACAGTGAGAGAGTGCAGGCGCTCACCAGCAGCTCCTCCTTGGTGGCGGGCAGAGACGGGAAGCGGAGTTTGTTCTCCTCGTCCATGCTGCTGCTGCGACTGCGGCTTCGGGCGCCTCGGGCCCGTCGGTGTCTCTGACGGCGGGTTAGCTGGACAGCAGCTGCACATGCATGTCCGCCATGCTGTCCCCTGACAGCTCAGTCACGTGACCGCGCAGCAAACGCCGAGCCTGCGTGCGGGCGGGAGAGTGGATGGGAAGAGACTCCCAACATCTGCTTTTACTCCAATCGGATCTATCAGAAATCACAAGTGTTCTGTCATCTCGTGATGTGATTGATGAGCTGGCAGCTGGGACCGGTTCACTTCCGGTGGTTTGGATGGGATGAGCCATGGCTAACATGATTAATGTGTGCGTGTTTGAGCAGCGTCTTCTTCACCACTCTCATGAGTGTGGGGAGCTTTCCAGCCATCTGCCATCCACTTGTAATTAATGCAAGAGAAGACCACGAGTATAAGGAATGAATGTCTTGCAGTTTTGTGGCCCCTTGCTTTATTTTAGCAGTGCCTAATTAACTTACCACCCAGCATTTGTATGAAAATGACGAAACTGAGGGGTGTTTCATTGAGGAATTCAGCTCTGTGACTCCACAGTAGATGTGTGTGTGTGTTTGGTAGTCCATGTCATTATTCGTAGGGTCTGGTGGCAGCCCAACTCAGAGAAAATGTCACAAAGAAATCCTTGGTTCTTGGTTGGTTGTAGCTTTCATTCTGGGCTGGTGGTTTCCACACCATAATATTAACATTATTGATCCAGCCTGAATCTTAGATCTGCTAAAGAACACGAATGTGTGCCAGGGAGTATTATATTTATCTTTATCTATCCTCAGGTCTGGTGCTCTCACATTCATTTACAGTTCGTTAAATCTGGGGTTATAAGTATTCTCTGCTGGTCGGGTTGTTTCAGGTCATGGCCAATCACATCACTAGCTAATGGAAACTGTAGTACGGCAGCAGACCCGCCAGAGGGCAGCAAACACACACACTGAGCTGATTTCAGATCTGCGTGAGGACAAGTGAACGCCTGAATCTGTGATTACAGGACAATGTGATATTTGTTTTGTTTGTTGCAGTACATTCTTAGAACGTACTTCATTATCTAGGTTTGTATACGTTTTGATGATTTGAAAACGCCTTTTCTAAAATTCACCTGGCAAAGGCAATGTCTAAATCATATTATGAACAGTTATTGTGCTCTCTTCGTTTTGAATTCATCTATGATTTTCTTCAGATAGAAACATGTGACTGTGATCTCACTGTGTTACTCACTGTTGATTATAACATTGTATTGTAATTTAAATCAAATAGGATTTAATTTAAAAGCTGAGGTTATTTAATTCTTAGATCATTTCAACACTTTCTATACAGACCCTTTATTTTTCTTTTCTAAACCCACAGAATCTATGACCGGAAATGAAAAAGGGGACTTATGACACATGGATGAATCACCTCTCCGTGTCTCAGATCGGTCTGTGAGGAAACCCTGATTCTGTGTCTTCTATTCTGAAAGGGAAGTGGAGACTTGCTTGTACAGCACTTTGTTTTCTCTTCATGCAGACTCCACTGTCAGCATGTACGCTTTCAGCATGAACCACACTGCTGAGCTGTCTCCTTCCGAGGAAATGGCCCCTGAGGAGTTTGACGGTGGGACAGCGGCGGCCTGCGTGATCCTCAGCCTGTCTTTCCTGGTAGGAGCTCCGGGGAACGTCCTGGTGATCTGGACCATCCTGAGACACGTCAAGAAGCGTTCCCACACTGTGGTGCTCATCCTGCACCTGGCTGCTGCCGACCTGCTGGTCCTCATCACCCTCCCTCTGTGGATCTACTCCCTGGCCGTCTCCTGGGTGTTTGGAGAGACCCCCTGCAAAGCCATGGTGTTCATGATCAACGCCTGCATGTACGGCAGCGTTTTCCTCATAACCATCATGAGCGTGGAGCGTTTCGTGGCCGTGCGCTACCCTTTTGCCTCCGCTGACTGGAAAAGGAAAAAGTCTCTGAATAAAGTGCTGCTGATTGTGTGGACGGCAGCGTTCTTGTTCAGTATCCCTATCATCCCCACTCAGGGGGTAGGAAAGCATTCCGGTGAGGAGCACTGTCTGTACCGGTTTTACACTTCTCTGACTCAGGAGCTGGTGTGTGTGCTGCTGGAGACGCTGATGGGCTACGTAATACCTTTCTCCATCCTGGTGGTCTGCTATGGCTGCCTCTGCAGCCGGATTACTCAGATGACCTTCAAGTCCAAGCGCAAGTCTACTGTTCTCATTGCCAGCGTCGTGGTTGTGTTTGGCATTTGTTGGACACCTCATCACGTCGGAAATGTCCTCTCACTCATCATCCTGGCCGTCGAGGACTCCTTCCCCGACGCGGCACAAACTCTGGAGACCGTCAGGAGCACCATGAGCTTTATCGCTGGAGCGATGGTGTTCATCAGCAGCACAGCAAACCCCATCCTCTACATTTTCGCGGCCCGCTCTTTCAGGAGCTCCCTGCGTGACACTGGCATCGAGAAGCTCTTCCGACACATCTCCAGCACGTCCCCAGGCGAAGGCAACAGAGAGGTGTCCTTTGTGTCCAAGAAGCACAGTAATCAGACCCATAGCTCTGAGTGTGTGATGGAGTCAAAAGACCAAATGGACATATTGATGAAAATGTGTGAAAACACTACATCCTGATGCTGCTAAAAATCCACGTGATGGAGTCTGTCTGTGTAGATATTCATGTATTTGATTTGTACTTTTTGAAGAACATTTTAACAGCAGGTTTAACAGGATGTCAGTCTATACAATAATCGCCACCTATGTAAATGACTAATTCTATATGATTTGTGCTGCTTTGTAATTGTGAAATTGTATTTATAAATAGTATATATTATGTGCTTTAATCCATGCCATTGTGTAAAGAAATAGTGCAATAACTAGTTATGGCATCTCAATGTAATGTGTTGTAAAAGAAAATGTATATCGATGAAAGCAAAGATAAAATGTATTGATTATGCCATGAATTTTGTTTAAGTGTATTAAGTGTGGCCACATTTCACTCACTTGCAGTTGTCTGTCTTAATGAAGACAAAACATCATCATTTCAATGTTGATCAAGCAATTCCAGTTACCCACTATGTACCACTTCTGTCACTATGTGAAAGTGATCGCCTGTAAGAAAACATAATACCATATTCTATTTTCTTATGGAATTAAAAAAATATATAAAAAAAAAAAGTTCTCACGACGAAAGATTATCCTGGAGTTGCGCTACCCACAGCACTCATGCTTTCAACTTCCTCTCAGTGAAAAGGATTGCAAAACATAAAAGTGCATGTTCCCTCTGCCTGAGCAGAAAAAAGAGGAATCATGTCTCAATAGTTTTTCAATGTAATAAGTGCAGCTTGTTGACAGATTTTTATTTGAATGTACTTTTTTTGTCTAACATACTTGTAAAAGTATCATATGTTTGTGTCAAACTAAAGAAACGAAACAGTTGTCACCGAATGATCAGTAGATGGCATTCACAGCATTGTGCTGTCTTTTCAGTGTGGTGTAATAATAATAGTAATAATGGTTGGTGGTTGAGATGGCTCAGTGTGATCATGACTTGAACTTGAACAAATTCATTGTGACAGGACAATTTTTCAGAGACCCTAATTATTGTAATTGTTTAAACTGTGACGGTGGAAAATTACAGAGAGCAAAGGGCGTGACAAATGCGTGTCAGACGAGATCACACGAGAAAACCACCTCTGAGACACTCACGACCTTTTCTCACAGAATGAGGAAGAATTTTGGCAACATCAGCAGCTTGGTGTATGCCAATAATCACTATCTTTCATGATGAGTGTGTTCCAACAACATGACTTATTTTCTTAAAAAGTGAGGGGTACAATCCTCTATCAAGTCTGCAGTTAAAAATGTTAACAGCTATTAATTGTTACATTTGTCAACCTTCCCAACAAATTACACCAGCTAACAAAGACTCGGCTTGTTGTTTTGTCATGACGAAGAAATGTTTTTGCTGTTGTTGAAGTGGAAGATTGTTGTTATTAAGTTTCCCAAGCGGGTCCTCCCCGACTAATCCGACTGGTTCAGCTGGAAATAAGTATTTTTGTTGGAGGAAGGTGACACTAGGAATTACTCTCAAGACTGGGGTGTTTTAAATGATGGATAGATGGTGAACATACAAAAGGCAATGCATTCACTACAGTCGCCTGGCCCATAGTGAGCAAAGCTGGGAGTGTCATGAGCAACAATACATGGCATTCTGGGAACTAAGCCAAAGACTAGTGAAAACTCCACCAGGCCAGCAACGACCTGTGGAGTGATAAAAACACACAAAAAAATCTAGATTGTATAGTGTTGCTAAGTGCCATATATTTTTTTTCCAGTATGACAGCTGCTTCCAGGCAGAAAAAAACAGGCCTTGCAAATGAATGAGACTCTGTGGGACTCTTATAGACTCTTATATTTAAAGAAATGGTTATACTATTAAAGTTATTTTTTTGAAGGTAAATACAGGTGATAAGTTACAAAATATTTTGTGCTACTCTCAGTTATGCAGAGTGCTGATCATCAGCTCTGTGTGTGTGTGTGTGTGTCTGTTTGTTTATTTTTATTTTTTTGTTACTTCTTATGTTGAATCAGGCTGTCTATGCTGCCAACAAGGGATCTTAATTTAAAACATTTAAAAAGGGGTTAAAAAAAAGTGTTATTCTTCAAACTTTTACACAAACACGCAAGAACTTATTTGGTTGTACAAATGTTTTCTCTGATAATTTTACGTTAGAAAAAAAAAATCTAAACTTGGTGACTTTGGAGACTTAACCATCAAATGACCTCTTCAAAACGATTATTATGATTATGATTATGATTATGATTATGATTATGATTATGATTATGATTAATATTAAAAATATCATTCGTTGTTGTAGCAAGGTAGGATGTTGTTGATCGGGATCAGAGCTGATTGTACAGTCGTAGCCGTAGAAGTAGACGAAGTACTAGTAGTAATAGAAGTGTGAAGTTGCAGAACTTTATTCTACTTGATAATAACATCAGTGGGCTGTCAGCTTTCTCGAGGTATCACTGGTCTATTTGCCATACTATTTCCGGATGCTACACATATGACCCACGGGATTGGAGAATTCACCTCAGAGTCCCGCCCTCACCTTTCCAAAACAGCCAATGGGCGGCCGCGTTGGAGCTGCGCTCTCGCAGAGGCTGGGCCACACAGGTAACTCGGGGAGAGAAAAAAAACTCCGTTATGGAGTCGGAGTGAAAGAAACACGGATTTCCTCCCCTGTTTTCCAGTTAAACCAGTATCTCTGGATAGAGCACACTCAAGTACCGCAACAGGTAGAGTCTCTGACCGCAAACTCCTCCGTGGCTCCTCTGAAAATTATCTCCCCCCTTTTTTTTCCTCTCTCCGTTTACCTTCAATTGAGTTTCCAGCCCTTTTGTTCGCTCTTCTTATCACTTGGAAAAAGGTGAACCCTCGTGTTATTTTTATTTTAATCTTTGCTTTAATTGTAGTTTTTACCCTTGTGGTCCCTGATGGCTTCGCACAGTGATACTCTGGTGGTGTTCTTTGGGGCAACAGCTGGTGCAAATGGGGGTAAACTGGGTTCGGATGAGAGGGAAATAATTCTCTTGGTGTGGCAAATTGTGGATCTTCATGAGAAAAAGGTACGGACCTTTCTGACCCGTTCGTTCGTTGTATGTACGGTTTCTTGTGTAGCCAGAGTGTTTGTGACAGCGTGTGCACTTGTAGTTGAAAGCGTTTGTTCTGACATTTAAATCAACGTGGTGTGCTCTGTGTACCGCCTGCCTCGTATCTGGTGCTAGCTAATGCTACAGCCACCCTCTCTGTGCGGCCGTCTCGTTAGCTCACCTTCCACAGGTGTGCGACCGAAAACTTAACAAGCAGATGAGGGGTGTATTCTCATCCTAACCTTTTTGGTTTGACATGTCGGCTGCATTGACAATTGAATGCTTTTAGCAACTACATTGTCAATTGTTAAACTTTTTTTTTTTTTTTTTTCCAAAAAAAAAAATATATATATACATTATTTCAGTGTTCGGACTGTGGGGTGAATAGCGTTTAGGCCACATTTGCCAGTGAAGTGAGCTGTTTTTTTTTTTCCACACTGCATTCTGCGCCATGAAACATTAAATCCATTCACAGGCTGGGAAGCTTCATAGCTGTCTTGTCAAGCCTGATACTTTGGAGCTGACAGAGCAGAGTAAAGAGGAGACGGGGCTGACTGTGGATGACCTCCTGAAGGCTGAGCCCCTGGACAAAGCGCTGCAACAGGTGAGTCTAACATGACCCCAGTCAGTCCCCGCAAGGACTATCTGGATCTTTTCCCATAAAGTTAAGTTTCCCTTTAAAAATGCTCCGTTTTACAAATTGTCCCAGGTGCTCTAAATTCATAGTGGTTGGTAACACCGTCAGAAATTGCAGCTATAAACCGAGACAACTGTCCTCCTGGCGTTTGCCAAGAGCTAGATGTGACATGGCAAGCCAGACTTGCCATTGAGCTGTTGGTAAATGGGAGGAGGGGTTAAATCTCCCTGTTGACCTTTATAGAAAATGGTCTTCCACCTGGCTGTGTCATTGCCTCGGCCCTGACAGTTTAACTGCGCTGGCAGTTTGTGCTAGCTCCCGGCCTGGGATGGGCCCCCGGCCCGGGGCATGTAGAGATAAGGAGGAGTCGCAGGTCTGGTCTTGTTTCGGCCTGATGCGTGCTGCAGACATCTGGAAGGGCGGAATGTTTACCCGGGACAGACCTTAGTTCTCGGTCTTCAGCAGCTGGTTGTGACACTGCTTTATGGGCAAAAAACTAAAAAGGCGAATCTGCGTTCTGGTTCCTCCCTGCCAGGAGATGTGTTATTGACAAAGGTGCTTGTGTTGCCAAACATGTTTTTCAGCCACGCTTGCGTGAGTGTTTGTTTGCACAAGGTGGACCCATTCCACCTTAAAACCTCTCATTGTTGGGGTTAATTGTTATTGCTGCTGTCGTGTCTTGAGTGCCGTGCCTGCACAAGCGGGTTGGTTTGGGTAATCGGTTCATTTCGTTTTTCTTTCAATTGTTTCAGACGCTCGACATTAATAAAGCACTTGGGGTTATGATGCTGAATTCATGTCGTATAAAAATGCAATCCAAGTTTGACGCGCTGATGCCATTTGTGCCTTATACAGGACTGGTTAGGTTAGGCTTCGGCCCCACTGTAGGTTCGTTTGTGTGCTGAACCTTCAAATATTAACCCAGGCAATCAGTTGGCTCTTTTCATACCTTTGTCTCATTGGTTACTTTCTCTGGCTGTTGGTTACTCTCAGATTAGTTTTATCCTTGTTGATGCAGGGAAGAAAAGAAAATGGTAAATGTTCCTGATAACTTGTGCTGTAGAGAACTGCCGTTTAGAAGTGTGTGGTTCAGCTTGTTTTTATTCTTAGAGGGGGGGACGCATTGCAATTTATACAATGGTCGATTGGATAGAAACGGCTGCCTCTTATTGGTGGGCATGTGACATTGACCTGTGTGGCCGGGGGCCTGAAGGACATCTTCCACTGTGGGGAAAGATTTATTTAGGAAGAACGGGCAGGAGAGATTAGCAGTGCTGTTTAACATTTTGCTAAGCCAATACTTTACTCTAGAGTTAATTAGTTTGTGACACATGCGCTGTGAGATGTCGATTTTCCCCTTTGACACACACACACACACACACACACACACACACACACACACACACACACACACACACACACTCTGTATTTATGAATGTGTCCTGTAATTAATTTATATGTAAATATCAAATGCCATCCCTTGTTGTGTAGTTCGCAACTACACAGAAGTCAACCTAATCCAAAGACAGCGTGCATATTCCCTTTTTAAAGTAAGTTATTTGAATAAATATATGGGCTGATCGGTAAGATGGGCAAATGCATATATGTTTTATGTTCTATGTAACAGCTGTGTTAGCTTGTGTTTTACCAAATCATGGTGTGTACACATCCCAGCTGCCGTTTAGTATGATTCCAGGGAGCGGGCTGATGGGTGGTTTTCCTGTAGTCGAGCTGTAGCTGACTGTGCAGGCTTGGCTTTCGTCTGAGACACTGACCGCATGTCACGGCCTGTCGGGAGATTTGTGCGATGGGAGGCATCACACACCGTGTTGTTATTGTTGTCAGAGTGAACGATTGCCTACTCTTAATGACTGTGTAATCATTTTTCAACTGTTCTGGATCACAGGCAGGACATGTTGAGGACAGGCATCGACACTTTGTGAAGATGCATACATTTGGTACTCGCTTACAGAGGCAGCCTCATCACTGTGAGATCGTTATCATGATTAATCACACCCGAGGATGATTTGGATCTGTATTTCAACCCTGTGCCAAATGGTTACACAACGATGACTCATTCGAAGAGCTCTGATTTGTGTGAAACCAGACGTTTGACGCGTTGACTTTGCCGCATAACCTTCTCTCAAGGGTGTGTCATTAATGCCACTGTGAAAGGAACATTTGAAAAGGATACCGATCTCAATAGAAATGGCGTTATAACATACGATAGAAAGAGAATTATTTGGAAGTCAATTCCACACTTTTTTGGTATTTTGTCTCAAGACGCATGTGATGGAGATTTTTTTGCAGTAGTTTCAAGTAATCATGTTCATACTGAAAGTCCTGAAAGTCCCAAGGGCCAAATGTTTACGAGCAATGATATCTCACTTAAAAGTTTGCTGTAGTCTAGGTGTGGGTTTAGCGCCAGGTCACCAAAGGGACTGTCCTGACACTCCCTGTGGTTCTTATCGGCGCCGCCACCACCACCACCACGCAACTTTGGCATACAAACAGGCCTGCTGCACTGAGAAACAAACCCTGATAGGACCATGTTCAAAGGCCACTTCCTCCCCCTCATCTGCGGGAAGGGCTTTCCGCGTGGAGAAATGATTGTTGATTCTGAATTGAAGTAAAATGCATGACCTTGCCTCTTAGAGGATCGGATGACATCATCTCACAGGAAGTTTGACCTGGGTTATTGCATCACAACTGCTTAAAAGCAGTAAAAAAAAAAAAAAAAATCCCCTTCCTATCATCTCTTGATGAATTTGGTTCAGTGGATTTGCTTTCAAGGTTCAGCTTGTTTGCTCAATTTGAGCTGTGGTTTTAAACTCGGAGTGGAAAGAGAGAGGGTGTGTCGCCCTTTGATAACATTTGCTTTTCTCTCCGAAATCCGGCTGCGCTAATTGGCCAAGGAGGTGCTTCAGGAACAGCTAGGAGCAAACATCAGTCCTGTTGTCACTGTAAACACAACATTGTGCAGCCGGGCTGTGCTTAAAAATGCTTCACGCTTAATCTATGGAACTTTGGAGTATCACAGTTTTAGATTCCTGTGTTTACCGCGATGGTATTAAGTCGGGTTAAATCAAATGCCTAATTTATTTGTGTGAGGATCTAAATGCATGTACCTTCAAACGGGAACAACATAACATGGGGAAAAAAAAAAAAAAAGTGATGTTCTCCACAAAATATAAAAAGTCCAAGCTTAAGGGCAATTATTCTTCTTTACTAACTGGGTTAATGAAGAAAAAATGTTTCCGGGTTACTTTGACACCTACAACTTCATCAGATGGTATCGTTTAAAGTCTTCTACGACGTGCATAGTTTAGATGGTGAGGTAGTGGTGTGGTCAGGACACTGTTGCCTCATTCAGTTTACCAAACTAAATGCATGTGTCCATGCTTTCACAAATTGGTCCTTGCCTCCATTTTTTGTGAAGAATCCTATTCGATAATGTACCTATGCCTACTTTTATTGTTCTCGCGTGCACGTGCGAGTAAGGATTTTAGTTTTTTGGCAGTGGTGTGTTTGTGCCCTTCTCAATGAGTGCGCTATTCCAGTGCTGTACATGCACAAGTTGTGGAAAAGCCTAAAATAACCTTAGAATTGTTGTAAATCGGGTCATTGGTGTTTTCCTGTTGACTTGTGTTCATTTACTTGGCGCTGTCGAGACCTGATTGTAACGCTCATCTGGAAATTTAAATATAGTTGGACGAGCAAGATAAGTGAACAGGGTGACGTTTCCCAAACCGACTAAATTTTGCCCCAAATGTGATCAGATCAAGCGTTTGCTTATGAAAAAACAATGAAAGAAAAAATATGTTTTAAACTCTTGGCACATATCTTTGAACTTAGGCCTCAGTAGTTTTTTATTTCGTTTTTTTTCCCCTTAGATCAACGATTATGTCCATGTCCGGCCACACCAAAAATCCCATAATCGGAGTCGGAGCATGTGTTCTCTTGTCAGCGACTGGCGTTGCCAAATAGCCCTGTATCTCTCTCCGACTGTTGGGGAGCGTGCCCCAACTCGCTCCTAATACGCTCTCATTGTGTGAGGAGCTGTCATATACAGCCAGTGGCCATTTGGAGCACAGACGCCCTGAGTTTAAGGTGGTCTCCTATCCAGATGGACTGATCTTTCCTTTTACAGACTTAAATGCTTCAGTAAAGAGATGGAGGAACGCTCACGTGACAATGTTCTGTAGTTGCCAAGGGCCCAAGCAAAAATGAATCCCTATCTCACCTTGTGACTCAAGTGAAAACATGAAGCGTCCAAGTCATTATCGCAGGTTCAGCTCTCAACCAAACGCAGGCACTCTCAAACAGTCAACAATAAAACCTGAGCAATCACTTGCGGACGCACGACTTCAAACTTGACTCTATGCGCTCGTGACAAATTGGCAGATGGCAAAAGGACAAACTGCTCTGTGTTCAGTGGCCGTTGGCATAGGCAATTGTTCGCAGGGCTTGGAGTATTTGTAACCCTCATGGTTGGTGGTGGTTTGAGTGTCAGGGATGGCCTTTATTGACGCTGCTAACGACAGGTTGACACAACACAAGGAATGGGGATCATTGACCGTGGTAGTTATAAATAAACATGTACATATGTGGGAGGTGCTGGTATTTACTTGCCGTCTTTAGGGTGGACTGTTTCAGCCCGCACTGGTTTAACTCAAAGTGGAGAGACAGGCTGGACTCCTATCTGTTGTTGTTTTTTTTTTTCCTTCTCATGACTGTTGGATGTGCTAAGAGAAAACTGCGATCCTTGAGATTAGTGCCGTCATCATTCCTCACCTTTGTCTGCTTCCCTTCTCGCAAGGCAAACGGTAAAACTCGTTGGACAAGCCTGGCTCCCAATGGCACACACAAGCACACCGTCAAATGTCAAAAACGACACCTTCACCGTCGTCTGCATTTAGACTGAAACTTTACCTGTGACTTGCCCTTTGTCATTGTGGATGTTTCTTTGCACAACAAATATTGCCACAAAATGTAATGTGAATTAAGGGTAGTGATGCACTAAAGTAACTGACCCGTTTGTTTTGAATTAGTAAAAAAAAATGAAAAATGTATGTTCGTGTTTAATGTTGTTCGCCCTGCTTTTATTCTGACATTTTCTCATAATAAAAATGGCTTTCTCTTTCACGTGCGTTTCATCACACAGTTCCAGCAGTCGGTGACATCAGAAGTAAAATGCCTGGGCAGAAGCTCTTGTACACTTTGCGTCAACAGCCCCCTTGTCATTCGACAGGCCCTCCACCCGGAAGCTTCCAAAAAGGTATTGCTTCAAAACAGTTGAATTGTGCATATGTTCATTACGCCCACATGTAGCGGTTTCCGCTGAAATTCCTTTGTGCGCTAGCTTTCTGCTCCACATTATGGTGTGTATCCGCCTCTGTTTGCCACGCCTCCGTACTGCCTCGCTGACTCATTTTTATTTTTCTCTTCTCAGAATCTAGTCCTTCCCGAGTGTTTCTTTTCATTTGTGGATGTGAGAAAAGAATTTCACAAATGCTGCCCCAGTGCTGGCCCTGTGCAGCAGCTCGACCTCGCCTCCATGTTGGAATGTATCTTTTTCCAGCCTGTGCGCTGAAACTCTTATTTGACACCCGTCATGTCATATGGGTGTTCTGTTGTTATAAATGCTCCCCGTTGGGAATTAGGAACATCGCTAATGTAAAGTTGGTGGAGACACGAATGATTGGCCAAACTGGCCACGTACTTGTAGTACAAAATCCAATTGGCATCTACAACTGGGGAAAAGTCCTTGACAGCGCATGCAGACGTCGGCCTTCCTGCCGTGTCAGAGCAGTCGATGGGTGTGAGGGAGGTGAGGAGCATGGTGCAGCTGATGCTCTGTGTCCTGGATGAGCCCCACAGTAAGTAGCTGCTGGAGTTTGTACCTTTTAAAGTGAACCCGTAATGCTGTCCTATTTTTATTATTATTATTTCAAATAATGATGTAATGATTTCAAATAATAATACCTGTGATACATTACAGTAATTTTTTATTTATTATTTTTTTAATGACCTATGTTAATATTGCCTGTTTCAGTCGGAGGCTCGCCTGAGGCGTCCGAGATAAATAAAAGTTTTTTTTTTTTTTTTTTTTTTACTGTGAATCATGCACAGCAACTTCAGAGTGTTCTAAAAACAGAGCACCCTGCTATTGGCTGTATGGCTGGATCTAAGATGACTCCATAGATACATAACTGCTAATAAATCACAGTCATTCGCCCTCTGGCTTTACCCCCTTAATAACAGCCGGGTACGGCTTAGGGTGTGATGACTAACAGGAATGCAGCCAAGTCTGAGTGAACCTGTTCACCAGAGGGAGAGAGAGAGAGAGAGAGAAAGAGAGAGAGAGATTGTCATTGTTTTGAATCTCTGCAATATCAATAATACAGTATCTTCTATTTTGTTTAGATCACAAAATCTCCTGTGTTGAAACTGTGAAATACAAGTTTGATTCCGGCACATGGTATGTATGATTTTATTTTTTATTTTATTTTTTTATATCTCTCAGTCTCTGTCTGTGTGTGTGTGTTTCTGCCACACCTGTTTGCCAGCAGTGTTGTTGCAATCACCCCTCGCGCCATATTCAGACTTCTGCCCTGAATACAGCCATGGAGCTCTTAACGGTGATTACAGCAAGTTTGATTCCGGCACATGGTATGTATGATTTTATTTTTTATTTTATTTTTTTATATCTCTCAGTCTCTGTCTGTGTGTGTGTGTTTCTGCCACACCTGTTTGCCAGCAGTGTTGTTGCAATCCCCCCTCGCGCCATATTCAGACTTCTGCCCTGAATACAGCCATGGAGCTCTTAACGGTGATTACAGCAACACGGGCACCGCAAGTGTGTCATTAAAGCTGTCCAACTTTGCCACCAAGCGCTTACCTGGCTATCCAGTAGCAGAGCACCAAATCCTGCTGTTCTCACACGGCCGAAAGCCGGTCACCTTGACAACCCCCTGGCATTTAATCACGGGAGTGTGTTACCGTGTTAAGCACTTAGAGAGAGTGGCCCCCGGTGTCAACATGGATAATCTGTCAAGTTTAACAAGAACGTTTTTTCTTTTTTTTTTTTTGTCCAAAAAAGCTTTAGTGCTCTGTGGCTAATCTCTTAAGATAAATAACAACCTATTTTTACTCATTACTCATTGTATTGTTATTCATGTGTTTTTTTTTGTTCCCCCTCCTCGTGGTGTGTTGTGCAGCAGTAAGACGGAGCCGGTGGACAGCGAGACCGTCATCAGAGCCCGGGGGCTCCCGTGGCAGTCATCGGACCAAGACATCGCTCGCTTCTTTAAAGGCCTCGATATTGCCAAGTATGTTGGAGCGGCATGTTCCATCGACCCCTTTACTGCTTATTAACTTTATATGAACTTCTGTGGGGGGGAAGATGACACTTACGACGCGCCATTACTTGTGGCATTTTCTCTGAATACGTGTCGACACGCGCGCAGACTTAGCCAGCTCTTATTTTATTTCACGTGGGCATTTTCGAGGGCACTCGAGGTCAAACGAATGCACAATGTGTTTGTCCCTGTATAGCCGTAAATTGGATCGACGTTCCCAAGTGACTCTAAGAAGTGAGTCATCTTATTTCCCCCTAAAGTTTCATACCGTGCCTTTATCTGACGTGGTGACCCGCGGGGGGGGGGGGCACACCGCTGACCGCGCTTCCGGTAACTGAGCATGTCTGCGTTTCAGGGGCGGTGTGGCCCTGTGTCTGAACGCCCAGGGCAGGAGGAACGGCGAGGCCTTGGTCCGTTTCATCAACTCTGAACACAGGGACCTGGCCCTGGAGCGCCACAAGCACCACATGGGTAGCCGCTACATTGAGGTTGGTTTCATTTACATGTTTTGCTTCATCTTTTAAAAACAAATATATATATAGATATGTTCATGGACGCTGAGAAAACCACATTGCTGTGTGTTTCGTGGATCTGAACCAAGATCAATCTTTTGTCACGTTAGGTTGGAAGGATGGTGTGCGAGCTCAATTCTTGTGATTTTCCTATTTGCTTCTCAGGTCTACAAGGCCACAGGAGAGGAATTCCTCAAGATTGCTGGAGGTCAGATTTCAGATTGATTTCCTCTCCCCTTCCTCTCGTCTCTTCTCACTGTGTTTGTGTGAAGGCTGGTGGAGAAAGGCTTTCTGTTAGCCTGTGGCAGCCTTCGGTTTCATGGCTGTCCCGCATCTTTGAGGAAAAACAAGCCCTTGCCACATCTGTAAAAGAGCACCTCTTCGGTGACCGTAATTTGCGCCCCGGCTCTCTCTCTCCTATTACCTGCGACTTTGCCTCATCCCAGTGACTCTCCAGCGGCTTATCTTGAACTAATGAAAGAGGCTTTGTGAGGAGCCTCCTGGCCCCCCCCCCCCCCCCCCCGGCCCCCCCCCCCCCCCCCGAGCCCAACCCCTCAGAGGCCACTGGAAAGAAATGTCACTCTTGGCTAGCCGCGCTCGCCCGCTCCACTCAGCCTAGGGCCTCGCCGCCCCGAGGGAGCGAGGGCCGGTGGCCGGCGAAGGGCCAAGCGCCGAGCTAATACAAAGATGGTGTGAAGGGACAAAGGCGCAGCCCTCGGCCTCTGGAACGCAGAGCAGCAGCCGGGAGTGAAACAGAGCGGCGATAGCAGACAAAGCAGCGCGCTCACTCGGAGCAGATAACTTTTCAGTGGCTTACGGTCCAACTCTGGACTTTACTCCGACGAGTTAAGATCAATACAGATGGAACGCACGTTGGGACTTTATGCAAATAGTCCAAGCCGACCAGACGCAGCTGCTTTTAGCAATGGAATGAAAGGAAATGGTAAATAGAGCGGTTGGCAACTCGGGGGTCAAATAATAAATGTGGGCGCCGACAGTGGCATTGGGAACAGGCATATAATCATTTCTTTCATGGGCGCCGTTTTTTTTTTTTTTTTTTTAAACCTGATCAGTAGAGCCACTGAACTCTGTGTTCACACTGGTGTTTGTTTCCCTAATCACTAGATAGACGCTCCTATCTAGTAAGTCATAAAGGAGCGTTCTTTATATTGTTAATCATTACACTTTCAATTTTACTGCTCAAATCTTCCGTGTAATATTTACATGCAGCGAGAGATGAAGGAAAGTATAGTTAACAACTTCCCGGAACATGTCAACACGTATACTGTATGCATGCTTTTGTTGGTTTACGGCCCACTAACAGTTTAACAGCACAACAGATTACATGTAAATGTAGCGTTACCTTTGAGGTAGGACAAGTGCGACAGGGTTTTCTTTTTTTTATCCCAGTTTGAGTTATTGCGCTTTAAGATAACGCAACATTTTAAACCTGAGTTTATATGTGAATGAGGTCACTTTCTTTTTATGATTAAGGCAACAATGGTTTTGACACCAGGTTCAGTGGCGCGTCCAGCATGTGTGCTTTCGTCTGGATAAACCACACTCGGACCCTTCTCTCTGATGTTATACCGGCTCCTGGGATATGGATGCTGTTTTTAACTCATTTGGTGCAAATTGGAATATCTCGACCATTCCCAAGCGACTGCCGCGCGTTTTGTATGCAGGCGAAGCCCCTGTGACTTTTTTTCAGGAGACCGCCTCGTGTTTGTCGTTCGCCAATGGCAAAATGAATTCTCCAACAACCTTGCTGGTCAACTAAATGAACTAGTTAGAACCCCAACCCTCTTATCTTATTTATTCATTTTCCCCCCCCCCCACTCTGGAGCCCGATGATTAACCGTAGCATCCCTCTGACCCCTAGGGACGTCCAACGAGGTGGCCCAGTTCCTGTCCAAAGAGAACCAGGTCATCATCCGCATGCGCGGGCTGCCGTTCACCGCCACGCCCCAAGAAGTGCTGTCCTTCCTCGGCCCCGAGAGCCCGGTCACGGACGGCGCCGAGGGTCTTCTCTTTGTCAAGTACCCCGACGGACGGCCCACCGGCGACGCCTTTGTGCTCTTCTCCTGCGAAGAGTACGCCCAGAATGCCCTGAAGAAGCACAAGCAGATCCTGGGCAAGCGCTATATCGAGCTGTTTCGCAGCACCGCGGCCGAAGTACAGCAGGTACGGGGAGGCCTGGTTTAGGCCTGAAATGTTTTGAAACTGACGGTAACCTATAAATCGCCCTGAGAAACGGATGGAAACCTGGCGTCGCCTGCCTGGAGTTTTTTTTTTTTTTTGCCCCATTTAAAAAATATTTATATATTGTATCGTTACTACAGGCTGCTCATTTCATGAATTGCCATTAAGGCTACTACGCCTCCTGCATGGCCTGACATTTTTCACTTTACGTGAAAGGGTGATGTTGGAGATTTGAGGCCTTTCCAGAGAATGTATGGCAGCGTGGTCTGACGTCGTCATTCTTCATCTCTCGTACCTCGCAGGTCCTGAACAGATACATGTCCGCACCTCTCATCTCCACGCTGCCTCCCTCTCCCATCGTGCCTGTGCCGGTCCTGGCCACGCCTCCCTTCCTTCCAGCGGCCAGCAGCACGCGCGACTGCGTTCGCCTGCGCGGCCTGCCCTACACTGCCGGCATCGAGGACATCCTGGAGTTCATGGGCGAGCACACCGCCGACATCAAACCCCACGGAGTCCACATGGTCCTCAACCAACAGGTCGGATTGGCGCGGGCTCGGGCACATGTGTGTCACCTATGCGGAATGATTGGAAGATAAAACAAGTCCGATCATGGATCGTAAATGTATATTACGCTTGCCCAAGTAAAAAGAAAAAAAGAGATGCGTTTTTTTTTTTTTTTTATAAATATCCCGTTTCATTTATCCTTTGTATCCTCACGGTAAACTCGATTGCGCTCCTTCACCAAATGAAACCCTTGGCTTTAAAAAGGCACTGGACCTCCTCGATGTTGGCGCTCTCTCTCTTGCAGGCGGTGGCTTTGTGAATTCTGACAGTTTGCCCTCTCTGTGGTCTCCTCCAGGGTCGGCCCTCCGGTGACGCCTTCATCCAAATGAAGTCACCCGACAAAGCCTTCATGGTGGCCCAGAAGTGCCACAAGAAGACGATGAAGGACCGGTACGTGGAGGTGTTCCAGTGCTCCACAGAGGAGATGAGCATTGTGCTGATGGGGGGAACCCTGAACCGCAGCGGCCTCTCCCCTCCACCCTGCAAGCTTCCCTGTAAGTCAACTCCAAGTGAAATCTGTGCCTTCCCCTTCTTACGTTGCGCCGTTTCTTTTTAATACCGATTCCTTTTTTTTTTTTTTTTTTTTTAAAGCAGTCGGTTGCCAGAGAATTCTGGTTTCGCGTTTTCACATGCAGCATGTCCTCGCTTGAACTGACTTGCAACGGCCTCCGCAAGGTCGGCAGTTTGGAGTCACCGTAAATATTTCATATACTATGTGCTCCACAGAGGAGATGAGCATTGTGCTGATGGGGGGAACCCTGAACCGCAGCGGCCTCTCCCCTCCACCCTGCAAGCTTCCCTGTAAGTCAACTCCAAGTGAAATCTGTGCCTTCCCCTTCTTACGTTGCGCCGTTTCTTTTTAATACCGATTCCTTTTTTTTTTTTTTTTTTTTTAAAGCAGTCGGTTGCCAGAGAATTCTGGTTTCGCGTTTTCACATGCAGTATGTCCTCGCTTGAACTGACTTGCAACGGCCTCCGCAAGGTCGGCAGTTTGGAGTCACCGTAAATATTTCATATACTATTTTACCTGGATCTAATTTTTAGTTCCGTTGGCGTTCTGTTCCGTCTCTGCTGTGACCTGGTTTGCATGGAACCTGCTTCAAGAAATTGACAGGAAACCACACTCATTTCAGTGGCTTAAGAGCCGTTTAAATTTTTTTCCCCATAGTGTTTTTCCCATTTCCCCGTGTACTCCACAGCGATACCTTAGGTCCAATTTGACTTAATTAGACTGGTAATTAACGACTCGCGTAGAATGTTGCCAAAATGAGAACAGGAAGGTTCAAAACTGCGGGCACTGTGCTTGAGTCAAACACGGGTGAACAGTGTTCTCGTGCGTCTCTTGTCTCTCCCTGCAGGTCTGTCTCCCCCCACGGCCTACGCCGCCTTCCCCACCCCGCCCTCCATCCTCTCCGAGGCTGCCCTCTACCAGCCGCCGCTGCTGGCTGCTCCCAGAGTGCCTCACACAGCCGCGCACAGTCCGGCCCACGCTCTGGCCTACTACCCCCCTCAGCCACACCTGTACATGAACATGAACATGAACTACACGGCTTACTACCCCAGGTCAGTAAAGCGCCGGCTGACCGGACAAAGACAAGCGTCCGTTGGCTCTTCACTCTCGCTTTGTTTGCTGACACCAGTTACTCTTCTTTTTCGGTTACTCTGCCTTGGACGACTTTATTTATTCTTTTGCCCTGTCTTGTGCCGCGCTCTTCTGTCTCTCTGCAGCCCCCCAGTGTCCCCTTCCACCGTGAGCTACTTTGCAGCTCCGCCCGGCGCCATGGCATCAGCCATGGCGGCGCAGCCGCACCCGGCAGCCGCGGCCTCCGTGCTGTCCCAGCCCGGAGCCCTGGTCCGGATGCAGGGTCTGCCCTACAACACTGGAGTCAAGGACATCCTCAGCTTCTTCCAAGGATACCAGGTCAGTGCATGAGAGAACATCTTTTTTTTTTTTTGTTTGTTTTGCCTCAGCGTGATTTACAAGTGAAATCTTAGGGGGCAGGGAATTGTTCCCTGTGTGACTGATCTTTATCTCGATTTGTAAAAAGCTCTCGCTTGGATTAAAGCCACTGCGCCTTCTCCGCAGGAGGCCCAGTGCCAGGTTACAGAAAGTTGTGCCAAACATACAAAGCAGCCACTTGTGGACGCTGCCGAATTCAAATGCTGACAGATAAAGCAATATTAACTGGTTGTGAACTCTTCCCACAGTCTGCGGCTCCCACGTAATGAAATCTCTAGCTGTCGGACCTTTGAGCCAATTTCTACGGCTGCTTCTAATTGCAGCGGTACTCACTTAAGGGACATGTGTACACTTGCGCTCCCTCACCCCCTCTCTTTGATTCAGATTTCTTTATTTTTTTTCGGTTGTTGGTCGTTGTCACTGCCGGCCCAAATTAGGTGCTAACGAGATATGTTGTGTCTAGAGTTGGATAATTGAGAACTTCATTTGGTGAAGTCCAAATGCGTGTGTGCGTGCGTGTTAGAAAGTGAAGAGTGTATTTCCGGACTATTGACCGAAATGCAGCAAGTATGTCTTGAATGTTGTTTGTTTGTTTGTTTGTTTGTTTGTTTGTTTGTTTGTTTGTGTGTTTCTGACTGCAGTGTTGTTTCTCCCACTGGCTGTGAGTGAGCAAACGGTTCCCACCACCCGCACGATCCAACACTGAATCACTCTGTTTGGTTCACATGAAACCTGTGTGTCAATGTCTTCCTCAAAAACCCGGGGTGCTTTTGAAATGGTGTACTGTGGAAGCCACCCCGCCCTGACTGTCCCTTCATTATTGCACTATCTGTAGTACGCCCCTGAAGAGTACAGCAGCATGGTTCAAATGAGCGAACAGGCCAGGAGTCTGATTCAGCCCAAAGAATGGCTCTGTCTGTAGGGACGCGCCGCAAGGTAAGAAGAGCCTCCGGACCAGAGAACCGCAGTGGACAGAGAGGGCATTTCCTACACTTTTATAAGAAAGCTATATGTCCAGTTTAATGCAAATCATGTCGAAACAAAGATGGCGATGGAATAGTTTCATCTCGCCGGTGATTTGCTGCTCAAAATGAGCGCAAATGCCTCGTACAGGAACTCCTTCCTCAATAAATGCTGCCCGCCACAGACGATGTGCCACTGAAACGGCATAAAACATTTTTAGTTGCAATCCGACAGGAGGGGGAACGGGAATGCCCGATCTATCCATCAAGGTTCTGAGCTCCGGACCCGGCATGTCGGTCTGCTGCTTCCCAAACCAATCTGCATGAAACTCGTCTTTCCCGAAGGCCGGTTAGAGGGGTGCCGAGTCCCAGAATCCCTGAGGGACCCTGGACGCGATCGAGCATGCCGTATGTGATGCACAGAAATGCTAAAACAACGATTTTGTTCCTGGTGGCGACGACGACGCTTATTCAAATTTAGTTCTTGAGGTGCAACATCATTTCTGTTTGGCACATCCACAGCTCATCGCTTACAGATCGCATATCACTTGACACCTGCCACGGGGAGTTTATTAAAAGTGGGGTTTCGCTATAAAGAGGGAAAACGGAATGTAACAATCTAATCCAATGATCACATGACCAGACTTGACCTGCGCGGTCTATGCGCAGAGGGTGTTTTGCGCACTCTGTATGTGGCGGACATCTTTTATGTTCCAGCGTTATTTAGGTTTGCACATTTTTCCTAGTGTACCGTAGAAGTCGGCAGGATGCACCCGCGTAACATGTTGCCTCCACCGACAGAAGCCATGACCCCACCATAGTGACATAATGCCGTATGAGATACTCTGATTCGGCCCCCCCCCCCCAGATACTCTGATTCGCCCCCCCCCCCCCCCGACTATCTCCCTCTGTTTGATTCTCTAACATCGTCGACTCATTACTGCGATTCATATTTGCATGTCTCAGGGGAAACTGGTTTGGGGTTTTTTTTTGTTTTTTTTTGAGCTTTGGATCAAAGGCGGATGCCTGCAGACTAACAGATGATTAATGTTGGGTAGTTTTTTTTCCAGGCCCTCTGGGAACAGCATGTTCTCTACCTTGGCTCTTTTAAGCGCTACCCATTCATCTTTTGTTTGTTTCGTTTTTGTTTGTTTTTTTTCCTACCTAACTGGACCCGTTTGAGGAGCCGACCCCCCCCCCCCCCCCCCCCCCCCGCTCTCCCCCCCCC
>JAFBJU010004218.1:105216-176957 GCA_016785305.1 Colistium nudipinnis | reverse complement strand
GGGGGGGGGGGGGGCAGGGAGGCTGAGAGTTTTTGGAATCCACGGAAAATATGAGGTGAGCGTTTTTTTATTCCGTTGTAATGATATGTACGGGTTTCGGTTTTCACCCTTTGACTTCTTCCAGGGTTCATTTTATTTATTTTTATTTAAGTGTTTGAGTGGCGGTGACGACAGGTCAGAGAGGCGCAGCGCCAAATTCATACAGGTCAAACTGGTTTGCGAGGGAGCAGCAGGGACCGGTGGGCCAGTTTGACACGGGGACGATTTACAAGCAGACCTGCCAGTACATGTCGCTACAAAAAAAAGCTCCTCTCCTCATCAACCCGCTGTGTGTATTTGTGCCGCTGTGCCGGAAATCACACATCCCCGGGCCACGGCAAATCAATGTTGGGAGAGTGAAGACAAATGTTGGACGGTAGCAGTGGTGTTTTCTCGGAAAAAGAAATGGTGACAGCTAGTGACTCAGTCAAAGATGAGTAAATAAATCAACAAAAACGTTTTTTTTTTTTCATGACAAAAAGAAACCAGATTTGAATTTGATGACAAACACGCGAGGTGCCTCGCGCGCGTCAATTAACATCTCGGAACATGTGCGTTCATTAAAAATATGACTACAGCGGGCGTCGAATTCAGTAAAACGTTCTAAATGAACATTTGTGAAATGTTAAAATTTGGAATGATTAAAAAAAAACGTTTTTCACCTAACTGCAGGGTGCTCTATATATTTTGAGCATATTTGTAACGTTTTTCATTTTACACATTCTCTGTCACAGGAGCAACATTTCTCGGTTGTCTGGCCACCATCACTCACATCATCCTGTTAGCGTGGGAGGCTCTTCCTTTCCCATGTCAACCATATTCACACACACAACCACACACACACACACACACAGTCACACCGTCACACACAAGGCTGAGAGATATATATATATATATATATATATAATAGCTAGTAAGCTAGCAAGCTTGTTGATTTGAGAGGAAGTTGTGGACTACAGCTGGATGACCTTTCGAAAGAGACACGTGTGCAATTGTGCTCAAAATAAAACCCACCCCGCAACTGTTAAAGGACAATTGCCACATAAGGGGCCACAGTATCCATGACATGTCTTGAATGTCCCCTAAAATGTATGAACAAAATTGCTTCCCAGTCAACCACCGAACAATATTTAAGAGACGTTCCGCTGCAGAGCAGAAATCTCAATGCGGTGAACTCTGTCGCATCGTTGATTCACGGGAGTCGATCTGCACAAACACCACAGCAATATGAGCAACGGAGTGTGAAGTGCGACCGACATCAAGTGGGCGTCTGCAAAAACATATCACTTTCCGCCGTGCTGATTAGATTGCTGCAGTGGCAAACATTAACCTCGCGACGGATAATATATAAGAGGCGCGCTGTGGGCAATTAGCATAAAACTACCTGAAAACCCCTGATTCGATCAAGTGCAACTCAAGACTCCTAATTTGATTCCCTCGGTTTTTCTCAATAAAAAAAAGGCAAAAACAAAACAGGGGGTCGGAAGGCCTCGCTCTCCGTGTTCACGGCCGCGAGGAAAGCGCACCGTACTTTCTTTTCGTTTTTTTTTTTTTTTTCATATTTTACCGCGCATAAGGTTACACATTTCCTGAGAGGAGCCGATCATCCATCTGCCTCCGATGCCGTCGTTCACCTCAATGGTCCAGAAGCGAGAAAGAGGTTTGAGCGGAGAGCGGGCCTGCGACGAGTTTCGCATGCTGAGTGTTTTCTCACGTTTACTGGTATTGTTCATGACAGCGCCACAGAAAGTGGATGATTCAGCGCTGCCTGCCGTAGTGAGGGAGATCCTCTGCTAATGACTGGGTGGGGGGGCTCCCTAGTCAAAATATGCATCTGCCGTCAGCAGAATACTATGACTACTACTACTACTACTAGGCCTAAACACCAATGTGACATTTTATCTCGCCGTGGTCCAAATGTGTTAATGAATACAGAGGAACCTCCTGGTGCAGAAGAAGCACGGAAAGGCCTTACACCTCTGAACCACCAGCCTTTGGGAAGTTAGTGTGTGTGTGTTTTTTTTTAAGCTAAGTTAGCCATTTGTTGGGTTAATAACTGCCACTGACTGGCAGCTCACATCGGGGGCAAGCGAGAGCGTTCGGACGGTTGTCCCAGGAGTGTGCGAGATACAGACACAATGTTGCAACAATCCGCCACGCACACACGACACACGACTTCAATGCCTGCGAAATAATCCTTTCCACGAGGCAAAACCGAGGTGAAATGGGCAGACGGACCTTTCGGTACGATATAAACGCGCGTCGCCTGTCGAAATGGAAACATGGGTATTGGTCATAACCCCTTTATGACACAGGGGAAAAAAAAAAAAAAAAAAGTTCCCTGACACAGGAATAATAAAAAAAAAACAACATTACCCTGGCAGAGCAGCTTAAGCAAATAAGTCAAAATGGACTGATTGTTCAGTCCAGCAAACGAAGACAACGTGCCACAATGGAAAACACTCGTGCAAAGGGGAACAGAAAGGGAGGGAATACCAAAGCACACAGTTTCCACTCTCAGGGCCCTGTAATGACACGCACACGTCTTCACAAAGCCCCGGCTATGAGCGCAGACCTGGAGTCAAAACTCCACTAAGCGACCGCGCACACTGGAAATCGATTCTCACTTCGATGGAATGTCACGTTGAAATCTTCCAGATCAGTTGCATAAAGCCACTTCTGGCCCCCGATTGCTCAAACTCTGCTGCTCTATGACCTTTCACTGTTTGATTTTCATTCCCCCTCCCCCCTCGCAGCGAGTGAAAGTGTGGGTGAGGACAGGGCGCGCGCCGGAGAGGCTCGTTTAAAAAGTCAGCGTCTCAGAGTCACTCATCTCTGTGAATCATCGCTGGATTCCCCATTTGATGTGACCGTAAGCGATTCGCAAGACTCCCCCCGCCTTTGATTGGGGCCACACACACAATAGTGGCTCAGCTCTCTGCTTTCAGAGGGGGGAAACCGAGTCCGCCTGGGTAGACCCACCACACAGTGGGGACACACTGTCCACCGAAATCGGTGGAGAGCGTGATGGCGACCAGTTTCTGGCATCAGGCTCACTTCATCTTTTCCTGTCATGCCTAATGGGAGGTCAGGGGTCAAGAAAACATAGCATCCGGTTTCCTTTGACAGAGACTTCCGGTTCATGTTGCCAGCTGACACGCATGTAATGATTCTTTTCATTTGTTTGTTCTCCAAAAATTTCAGATGAACAATAAAGAGAAAAAACAACGAGAGAAAATCCAGATTTACTCAACAACACATCAGATAAGATAAAGCTGCAAAATCTCCACATAGGCAGAGGCAATTCAAATTTGAGTACTGCAGATGAACTTTCAAAGAAGTCTGGAAAGCTTGAAAAACACTACGCGACAATGATATCAAACAATGTGCGGTGGTGGAGACTTTACAGCAACAAACGTCTACACACACGCGCATTTCACTCAGCAGCTCTGCATAATACTACGGGGCCTAAAATCTGCTTCACCACACACCGTCGGGTCGCTCTTTGTTCGCAGCGAGAAATGTGGTGACACGTATTCGTCCCGCAGTCAAACACTGGCACTCGATGCCTGGCTGACGAGCACAAATCAATATCGACGCGCGGGGAGCGGGGCGAGAGCGGCCAACGCGGGAAGAAAAGATTCTGGCAAAAATGCACTTACATACACAGGACTATTACAGTATTATAATAATACTGAGGCACGTGAAGCGTTCAGAAACACGAACCGAGAGTCCATAAGTTGCTCCCCGGTCCACCGAGGGGTTTCCAGGCTTTTGCCCCCTCCGCTCCGAAGAGCGAGAGGCTCCCCGACCTCTGCCAAGGCCTCTGCCTTACTCTCGCTAAGACCTTAATTGTATGGAAAGATGACACAGAAAGTCAGTCAGTCCAACCCCCCCCCCGCCCCCCCCCCCCGTTTGAGAGGAAAAGACCAGCAAATGTGTGCCATTGTTTTTAATGAGCAGCAGCAGCTTCAGTGGAAACGTATTTTCCTTCCAATGTTGTTTTTTCGTGCCATCAAATCAAGAAGTCCGCGCCATTACACTGTTATGGTTGGCTAACCGTACCGTGAAACCTCGGACCGACAACAGTCCCGCGCACACACGCACCTGTGGTTTGCAGCCGCTCGTTTCATACAAATGATCAGGGTTCAGCGAACTACCGCGTTTACATTTCTTCCCCCGGTTTGTGTATACACACAAATATCCGATTCACGGAGACGTCTTTCGCGTGATTTCATTTCGCCAGTGACTCAGATGTTTCGTTCTCAAAAAAAAAAAGGCAGCTCAGCCGGTGTTGCCAGACTTTCAGCGCTCAAACGGGAAATGGCTTTAATTCTCATTCAAATGCGTGATGTAAGGCACTTGTTGATGGCTGAAATAAACGTTTGTGAAGCAGGTGCATCGTTTGGCAAAAATAAAAATAAAAATGCGAATCAAGAAAAGCCACGAAAAGAAAGAGCTCTCCAGGTGTCATTGATTATTTGATTTCTTGTGGCACACACTCTGGAGTCACATCTCTCTCTTTTTTTTTCCGTGAACTGGACGGCCATCTCCTGGGAAAAATGCCCAATTCCTTTTTGTGTGGATTCCTCAAATTTCCCCTCCCGTGTGTTTCAGTCGTTTGAATCTCTCAGGCCTTTTTTTTTTTTTTTGGCAGGGAGTCTCACTCACCCTAATTTATTCAAAGGTAATCACTTTAAAATTTGCTGTGGCCTTGGGGGAAATGTTTTGTTTCGACACAATCTACGCTATTGTATGGATAGAAAAATGAGAAGAAGTATATTCAAAAGTTCCCTGTGTGGACAGTTACTGTCTCATATACAGTGTGATGGCCCCGGTAGTGCGTGTCTCTCTCTGTCTCTCCCGAGGTGCACACGAGGCATGGGAGAGACCCCAGAAAATAAAAGACCACAATATTACGTCATACCGTTGCTACGGTATCAGCGGTTCCTCATACTCTCTCGAGGTCGAGCGCAGGTAAAGCCCCTCCTCCTCCGGTGAGCGTGTCCGTCTTTCAGTCAGTGTGTGTGTGTGTGTGTGTGTGTGTGTGCGCGCGCGTTTATGTGTGTGGGTGTAAGTTTGTGTGTCAAGGATGCACGAGGAGGTGGAACCCTCCGAACTTTAACCCGCGTACAAACAAACCAGGTCGCTGTGCGGGAATGTTTTGGTCCCCCTGAACGCAGACGGCCGAGGCTCGGAGGAGGTAGCTTCGGCCGACACGTCGGACGTGCTCTCACAGAGAGGTAAACGCCTCAAACACGAGCACACATCCGACCCCGGCACCGCGTCCCTCACTCTCTGCCCAACTCAAGCTAACGCTGCCCTGACATGAACGTTAGCAACCAGCGAACGGGAGTTAGCGCGTTCCTGCATCGCTGACAGAAATACGACAGGCAGCTAACATGCCAAATAACAAGCCAACACCAGCGAGTTTGCCCCTGACAGAGAAGCACTTATGTTCTACAGAATTAGTACTTTATTACTATTATTAAATTTAGCTGGTTTCAAGTCTAGACTCCCGCATAAGTTAAAAATTACGACCGATGACTGCTGCTGTTTTTGCAACTGTTTGTGTTTGTGTTACGTTGTTTAACGGAGAGAGAGTTTGTGTGTGTGTGTGTGCGCTCTCTCTCTCTCTCTCTCTCTCTCCAATGTGCATCATTGCGGATGTTTACTAATGTTCCAAATAGGTTGTTTAAGAGACATTTGAAAATAACAAATTGTAGCTTGATATAGTTATGCATATACGGTTTATCTATATATATATATATCATATAGCATGGTGATATTTTTGCTCAAGGTTATCATACCATCAGAATCGTATAGCGGCACATGCCTACTTGCATTCCTGAACGATCAGATCTGAAATGCATTCTGCATTTAAGAGCTGTCCACTTCAGTGTCACCATTACTGAGGGCCCAGCATTTCAGACACTGCTGAGGGAACAGTTGTTTGTCCAACCTGGCTGTCAGTCACACTGGGGACAGCCTTCGGAGCAAAAGTGTGAAAAGTGATATTTGTGGCAGTTTTTCCCCTCACCCCTTTTGAGGCAAACTGTTATTTGTGAATATAGGCTATATAAATAAATGATGATTGGATTTTACTTGTTGCACAATAATAATAATGAATATATAATATGATAATATTTATTATCAAGGAAAAGGACATTAAATGATCCACTATGAACTTCGCATTAGTCTTAAATGCCAAATATATTTTGTATGAGTGAATGTCTCGGCTGAGTGACCCTGCAGTGCTGTTGGATACCGGACTTGTCTGTCCATCTGTCTGTCAGTCTGTCTTCTCATCTCCTGTGTCTCCTGCACATGTGCGCAGGCACACACACACACTCACACACACACACACCCACACACATACATCCACACACATACACCCCCACACACACACCCACACACACACACCCACCCACACACACACACACCCACACACACACCTCTACAACATGATCCAGATACACACGCTCTGTCTCTCTCTCTCTCTTTTTTTCTCTCTCTCTCACACACACCTCAAGCATGCTCTGGTGTGCGTCACAAGGGCCATCTGTTTGCTAAGCAGAACAGTTTTCTACACACTTGTGTATTCACTCTCATGCTGCTGACTCAACTGTGTAAGGTGCATACCCTCCAGGTCCCCACCCCGCCAATATCTGTTATACCTCTTCGCTGAACCCTGCTGTTCTACTCGCGTATACGTACATGTAGCGAGGAGAAGGTGGAAAAATAAACTTTAAGTCACTTACATGCTTCGCAGTGGTTCCGGTCCAGCGCAATATTGTATTCAACAAAATAAAAATGGATCCCCACTATCTCCATGAGCTCCAATGGATAATGATAAAGAGGATTTAAAACACCAACAGATTTCATAGATACATCTGGGAGGGGCCTGGGAAACGGGAGCTTATGGCACGCACCTTCCACAAATTGATAAACTAAAAAATGCGAGCCCACCAGCTTAACCTCAAAGCACACATAACACGCTGAGACGGTTGCTAAGTACACTTTAATTGTGAAGGGAGAAAAAAAAGAAAAAAGCCTTTCCGCTTTGACCCAATTCCTGCAGCAATCACAGCGGTGTTCAGGGTTCATTTATCAAGGGGCACTTTCTGGTCTGGAGGGCAGTTCTCTCAATGTGCCTGAGACCGATCCCTAGGTCGGGGTAGGCCACATCTCTCCTGCCAAAGGCTGCATTATTTCTGTTATCTAATTCCTCGATTAACGTCTGTGTCACCACCGGGGCTAAATAAGCTAGTTAAAGGGAGTGCAGAGTAGAACTTGCATCAACTCAGAAACTATCTATATGTTGTCTCATTGATCTTTCGTAATTTGTCGTGCCAAAGCGGTTCCCTATCCTGAAACACAGAATGGTTCTCGAAAAAAAATGCAATATAATGATTCGCTCTCAGCTTTCTTTTAAATAAGCTCAGTAACACAGTGAATTTTTCGTTTAAGATGTATTTCAAAAATCATATGCGGACGGCTGTTTTAATCACCGTAGCTGAAGATCAGACGGTTTTGCACCGCCTATTTTGGCTAAATGAATCCCATAGCCAGCCCTAGAGGTTATATACACCCTCTTAAAATTTGAATTATGCATAGCCACTTTCAGGTATCATTCTGGATTGTTTTTGAGTTTTTTGAACAACCCACGCATACTTGTGAATATTTTAGACGATTTGAGTTTACACGCGGTTATGGGTGTCTACATTTACATGTGTGTCCATTCCCGATCTGTGTCTGTCTGTCAAACTGGGGTAAATGTGGTCGACTTGTGAGTGTGTGCTGCGACCTCCTAAAACTCCGAGCCCACTCCACGTTGCTGCTTCAAAATATGGCCCACAGAGCCGGGCTGGCACAGAAAGCTATTTTTATCCACGGGCTCAAAGGGAGAGCTTACATTCCCGGCTGAACTGTGTCACTCACAAACTTTTCTCCCACTTTTTTGAGCGCGAGTGCAGCCTGAGACTCTCGCAGCGGCCGCGTCTCCATCTGCGATGGGGTGACTTAATCGGAGTCGCTGCAGAATGTAGTAAACGTGTCTAGTGCATGTGCACATAAGCGTGTGAGGCTGAGAAAAAGCTTTGGGCTTTCTTTTACGCGGCCTACATGCTTTAATGTGTGTTAAGGGTGTGTGTGTGCATATCATGCATGTAAGTATTATGCACTGATGGATGAAGTGGTCACTGGTCTTTCACACATGACCTATTGACAATGGCCCTGTTTTAATTAGAGTGACCCTTGCTCGCACACAACATTACACCTACGTGACACAGTTCCACCAGGCTATTTATTAACCCTAAACCCCCCTTTTTTCTTTTTTTTTTTAACCCTCATTTGAATATGGCACTGGCGTTAAAAACAAACAAACCGCAAGGCTCAGAATGGTAGATAAGGATGTAGAACAGCTTAAAGGAACATATTTTCAGTAAAGACGTGGATGAGAGACGAAACCAAAGCTGATAAATGCATGAGCTGACTTCACGGTCAACAAGTTCTTCAAGGCATCCTAATTAGAGTTGTAAACGCACACACACTCCAAAACACAGAGAGACACACACACACACACAGGATGCAATTGCTACAGCAACAACTGTTGCCTTTGTGTTCCTGCATTGCAAATAGAAATAAAGCAATCCTCCAGTTCCAAGAAGTACGAAAAAATGCAAAAGTGTCATTAATCTCTGAACCGCTGCCAGAGACGTACAAGCTTGGTGGCTGACAATTAGGCCCTTTAATATGACACTGTAGTTATCAGGCCTATTGTGTCCATGTTACCCAATACTGAGTCATAGGATCCCCCCAGTAATGAACCTGCGAACACAACTGTGCGCCGCCGTTGAAACGCTATCTCCGTAATCAGGCATCGAGCTTTCAGCCCCCTGAAAATAAGACAACTGGTGCTCTGTATTGTTTTACATCATCAGATATAAATTTATCTTACGAGTCCCATTATGTAGGGTAAATTTAATCCCTCGGCGGCCGCTTGTTTTAGACTGAAAATGAGATAGATCGCAGATGGGTGTGCTCTAAATATCTTGTGTAAAAGGTGGAGAAGCAAAACGTGATAATGAGAGCAGGAACACGGGAGTGACCGAAGACTGAAGAAGCCAAGTCACCAAAATGAGCCATTTAACGCAGATTACGTTTGTACAGATAGATAGATGCATAGATAAAGGAAAAGTAAAACAAAAAAAAAAAGTTGTCGTTCAAATAAATGCCTACAAAAAGGATTTGATCTATTAGCCTTACCGTCGTCCAGCGTGATGTCCTGCAGGCCGATGGAGCGGAAGGTGGGCTCCCCGTCCTCCGGTTCCTGCTTGATGTTCAGCCTCTCCCCATCCGTAGGAAAGGGGCCCTGAGGGCTTAGCGGGTGACCCAGAGGGCCCGCCGCTGCCACCGGGGACAGGCTGGCCATGACTGGACTTGTCGCCTGCGGAGAGGGCTGCTGCTGTAGGGGCCCCAGAGGGCTGCCGCCTGAGGTGGGGGAGGAGGAGGTGGGAGAGTGGTAGGGCAGCGAGTGGAGCTGAGGCGAGGGAGGCCCTGAGTGCGGAGAGGGGATCATCCGTGGCGGAGGGGCGCTACATGGCGTGGGGCAGGAGGCCGACCTTTGACTCACCGGGTGGTAGCCCATGGCCCTCTGCAGCTGGGTGGAGTGCTGCCCCACGAGGGGGTGACCGGTGGGCGAGGGAACCTGGGGCGGGTTGGGAGAGCAATGATAGCCTCCCAGTGCGTGGAGGTGTGGGGACGAGGGGCTGAGCAAAGGCTGCTGGCCCTGGGGAGACCCCGCCATGGGGTGCGAGCCTGAGGGGGAGGGAGCCGATGGCGAGGAGCAAGGGGACGAGGGGTACACCATCCCCATGCCCATCGCGTGTGACGCTGCGGTGGGGCTCTGCTGGAAGGGCATACTCTCGTAGCCCTGAGGGAGGCCGGACTGGCCGTTGAAGGGCATGCCGTGGCCGTGGTTGTGGCCGTGCTGCATAGGCTGGTAGGAGGGCCGGGGGGGAGCAGGGAGAGGAGCGGGAGCAGGCCTCGTATGAAATGTCATGTGGCAGTCGGCGGGGGGGTGGTGCAAACTGTGACTCTGGAGGTGAGGCAGGTGCTGGAAGGATGGGGAGCCCAGGGAGGGGCAGGGGCCCTGCAGGGGCAGCAGCCCGGGTCCAGAGCCCGTGGCCAGGCCGCGAGGGGAGCTGGACAGAAGGTTGTCCGTCGGATGGCCCCGCTCAGGAGAAGGCAGCTGGGTGCGCACCAGACTGGCAGCATGTGCCAGGGGCATGGACATAGGGGGTAGCGCAGGAAGGTCCAAATCGTCTCTGTGCTCCTGTTTCACCAAGACTGCGAGGGTTAGAGGTTTGCACAGAGAGAGGGGGAGAAAGAAAAAATGAGACCACAATCAAATATTGCTAGAAGAGAATGAAAATACATTCATTATGAGGCAGCAGTTGATTCACTTTTTTTTTCCTCCACATTCCCCACCGCTATCTCGCAAACTTTGGCAATTAAGGTGAAATTACGCGTCACAAGTCATCGCCACTTCACAAGCCACTTGAAGCACTTTGCAAATGTGAGAATTGCGAAACGGGTCCCCTTTCAGATAAAAAAAAAAAACAAGAGAGAAAATTTGGTAATAAATGGGGCCATTCCCTTCTTCTGCTACAGCTCGGTAACCTATTTCCCAATCTGGTGCCTTGTGACAGTGATTTTATTTTTATCCATCTCTGAATCAGAGGGAGAGCATATGTTGTCAGTCTGGGTGCCATGGAGTGAAACGTTGTATGGGGAGCGCAGAATGCCCCCTGGCCCAGATTGGACTGACAGAACAAACAAGCGCACTGATCGTGCCCTCCCCTCACCCCATCGTGCCTCTGGGACGGAGAGGCACAAAAAGGGCAAATGGGCTTTATTCTGAAAATGGAGCCGAAGTGATCGGGGGGGGGGGGGGGGGGGGGGGGGGGTGACTATGTGTTTAACAGACAGTGCTTTCCTTATGGTACAGAGATACTGGTTTTAAAATACAAACCAGGAACAAATGGTCTTTTGTTTTCCAAATTTTAGATGGAGCCATGTCATTTTTTTTATCCTAGACAATCTCACAATCCATGCTTAAATTGAACACCACCTGCCCCAAATAAGGCAGGTGGTGTCCATGGTGAAACCAGTGGTGTCAGCATCCAAGCCTGACTGACAACGCAGGGGTTATTTTACTTTGCGTCTGATTGGCCGCCCTAATCTGTCAACGGGCAAAACAGGAACTGCCTGTACCGAGTGGGCGTGCTTGCAAACAGAAAGGCTGGGTTTAGGGGGGGGTGGGGGAGTGGAATGCCGCACAAACGTGTAGACGCACACAAACATACACACTGTTGTGGTAAAACTCGAAATGGTCACATGCTATTATATACCGCCAACAGTGTTTTTCAGTTTGACTGGCTCATGGGAGAAGAAAACATTGTGCTATTTTTGTATTACAATGTCAATTTGTGAGGCTGGAATTTGTTTTTTGAGAAATAATGGAAACTTTAAAAAAACTTCAGGCTAAGTTCAAATGCCATGAGACACTGAATCTCTTCCTGCTACAATAGTTTTCTCAAGCCACAACTTGGGGAGACACATACGGTGTGAAATCCTTGATAGCAAAAGAGTTGCCTCATAACACCTCATGCAAATATAGTGCATGCGAGGGGGGGGAAAAAAATGGCTTGAGATTTTGCGGTGGTTTTGCAAAATAAAACAGTTGGCAGGTGTTAAGGCCCCCAGAAAACCACAGTAATGCTTTCTACGTGGAGAGAAAGGGAGAAACTGGGTTAGTGAATCCCCTGTAGAGAAGTTTGCAACACATCATGCGTGTCACAACCCATGTCAAACCTCTACTCTTTGTTTAGGGGGATTAACTACGGCAGGAAGTCATTCGGCCAAATGAACGCAAAGAAAATCTTCCAGCAATGTTCTTCTGTGAATTTCTGTCTAAAAGTCAGTGTCTAAAAACAAGAAGTGGTTCAACAAAACCCCGTCACCTCAAATAGTTTCTTTTTTAGTTGTTTGGCGTAATAAATCTAAACATATTCTTATGGTCTTCCCCATAAAGAAAAACGTATCACCTCTTATCTCACCTGAAAGGTAGGTGAAGCGTTGTGATTGGCTCCTTTTCCGCTTGCCATTGCAGACATAATACTGCACCTGCACTGCTGAGCCCACAGTCTTACTGTGGTAAGGAGGAACCTCCACCACGATGCATGACTACAAAAAAACAATTCAATTATTTCAATGCACACAATTCAGAAACAACATCTCCCAATTTAAATGCATTTAAATTCGAGAATGCCCGTACAAAATGTAACATTTCCTTTAAAATATAACATAAAATGTGATAAATGACTGTACACCTATGAAGAGACTTACTCCTTGAGTTTTGTCACGTATTATTTTTGCCTCAACTTCCCATTGTGGACGTCCATCTAGAGGGGATATTCAAGAAAAAGCCAGATTAAATGCAGGATGTACAAGTCTGTTTCTTTGGAGAGGAGAAGTACTGTTACATTTGATAAAAATATATTATTTTACATATATCAGCAAATGCTTGTATCAGGGACTGCTACAAAACCTTTGCAGGCAAAATTCCCGAAAAAAAAAGTTTGATAAAGCACACATTATCGCATCCTCGGTAGTTTTGGACTTTACCACAACCTCAATCATTCATATGTGCAACTTGAAAGTATACCATTAAATTGGCTATAAAAACATTTTTAGCCGAATTAAAATCATTTTAACTTAAAAGGGAAACTTAACTGAAGTCTTCAAAAAACAAAGTCACACACACATAATCACTTGTAACTTTTAAATTTAGAAGCCTTTTGTGGCACAGTGTGTTTTTCAAAGTAGCCGTCCTTGTGTGGTGTAGCACATCTTTTTTTAAACCTTTTTTTTTTTTGTTTTCCTAAAGATGTTGTCAGTGTGCAGCGCTTTCTCAGACAGACGGGGCTTTAGTAACCACATGATGCGTCTGAAAAGCACACAATTTCAATTTGTTCTGAATTACCGAGAGGCATCAAAATATTGTAATTTTCGAAAGGCCCAAAGCGCCACGGAGAAAATCTTAACAGCTATTAAACCGTAATCACATTTCCAAATATCCTGCTGTTTGTCTTGCCTGGTTAAAATTATGGAGAGAACAGTGGAGTAATTGTATTTATTTTAAAATGCCTTAACACGCTGCCAGGTTTCTGGCTAGAAAACATCCTTTCCAGTTTTCCTATGAGGGCTCTAATTGTTTGGCCAGACATCTTAGGGGCAGCTGCTTGAAGGGAAGCAGTTGGGTTTGAACAACTCTGACAGGCTTGCCTTGTGGTCGGACGACAGCGCAGTTATTGCGGCATTGTGAAGGATAAAAATGTTGACAACTAAGTCGGCACTGAATAGGCTCTCTGTGAAGGCTAATTTGCATTTGTGCGCTTGTTTCATGCCGCTCAAATGGGGCAAATACACTCTGCACCTGCTTGGCCTCCTCCACCGAACCCAAAGGATTCCCCCAAACACTACTGTCAGGCATCTGCCTGACATGTCTGCAGATGTGTCTGCAAACAGCGCCTGCAGACTGGCATATAATATACTATATATCAGTAAGGGCTCAGCTGTATGCCCTGTAACGTTTAGACTATTCACCTTTCTACCAAAATCCAAATAGCTAGACTGCACAGGTGTCGGACATGACCTCCGGAGACCGCTCGATAAATTGGGAGTTGCCTTTCGCCGTTCACATAAGGCGAGGGCAGCGAGAGTTTGCCGTGGTGAAGTGGCAGCTAGGGGGGAGGGTCATGCATGGGGGCACATGACACATAACTCCCATGGTCATTAGACTGTTTATGATTTGCTCATATAAGGCCGAGTGTCTCGCCATATAAGCCACGCCCACTGACTCGCTTTGAGAAACGTTACTGACGGGGCTGGCAGGAAATGTTCTGGGAAATGTTCGGGAGCGGCTTTTGCAGACATTCGACTTCCTCGTTGAGGACCATTTTACGGACTTCGGTGCACGGCTGAAGTCACGTATGTTTCGGGGACTCGCCCTGACATTAGCCCTGGCTACAGTAATCCTCTACCACGCTTAGCAGCGGAGATCCACTCTATTGTAAAGGAAAGGGCTTAACTCGTAGCTGAATACTCGTTGAGTGTTTTTTTTTTTTTCTTCCAACGAGCCAACGACCTTGGGTGTCTACGCAGCTGACATCGGTGCATTATTGCACTGCGGATTGTTGACATTCAACAGGCAGGAGCAAGGGCCCCACATGCTCCGTCAGACAACAAGCACCGACAGGAGCCTCATACCACACCGAGACAATGACTCGGCTCAACCAGGGAGCGTGGACTCACTGTGCCAGATGATCGAACACAAATAAAGAGGATAATTACTGTTTACGTTACGGCGGTGGGCTTCGACAGCCTCCTAAAAGCCCACTGGTGTTTTTTCGCCTTCACAACAGAAACAACACGGTGGCGACAGAGTACACACGCCGTGTTACTCGCAATTCAAGGCCGCCGGTGTTGAGTCGCCTTTAAAGTCCACTCCCATCGTGTAAACATTCATCCTCGTAAAGGAGACGGGCTTGTTCCTATTATGGGCTTTATTTTAGCTTTAATCTTAATGTTTGAAACACTCTAATGCCATTCGTGGCTTAAAGTTTAAAACATTAGAAATAATGCAGAAAAAAAAAAGGATAAAAAAATCTGGGTACAGGCTTTAGGATTCACACGGTGTACACTAAACTATTCTACAACATGTTAACGTGGATCTACTTTCTCCCAGGATCTCACAGGAACAACCACAACTGCTATGATCTGCTTCTGTATATAGTGAACTCAGTTGAGTGCCATCCCATGAGGTCTGTGTACTAGCAACAACAGGCCCGTCTCTCCAGCTCCCCGTGAACCCGCTGTTGTCTGTCACTTGCGGGAGACGGTGGAAAAATATCTGTCATTGCCTTTCTTAACGTTCTTTTCTTCCACCCTTGCACTTACTCCAATCAGTGCCTTTCTGCACTAAAGCGCCGGGCTTAGTCGTGATGAGGGGGATCATTTAACACAAACCTAATCAACATCATCCTCTGCTCCCCTTTCATATTCCTTCTGTCTCCTTCTTCCACAGTCCGTTGCTCTCATGCACCGTGAGGCCCAGCCGCCCTGCCCTACCCAGGATGCCCTGGCCGAGGTTTCCACTCGCTGCCGCGCTACAAAGGCTGGACCCCCTCGGTGAGTCGACTTCAACCATGCTTCACCTGGTACACCTCAAAGAGCGAAAAAAAAAAAAAAAAAAAAGACATTCCTCCGTGAGCTGTTTTTTTTTTTTTTTCCCCCTACCTCGAAAAATCTTAAGAGAAGGAGTCTCACTGGCGAAAAACCCCACCGCTGCACTTTCTGCCGTGTGCGAACTTGATCTTGTTGCTCCGCATCGCAGAGGTACCTCGGGGCAGGCACAGACTGGCTCAATGAATGTTGCTCTTTTTCAAATTTCCATCCCAGGGAACGGCTATTACGCGTGTTGTGATTAAGGACTGGTGAACGGAGAGTCTGGCACGGGGAGTTTGGTTGTAATCTCTGCAGCCTCGGGGGATTTGTTACGCAGGCATCTGAGCAACTTTAAAAGTCTAAATGACTGGTTTGGGTGAAGCAAAGACACATTCTCCGTTTAACCTCACCCCAAAGCTCCCGCTCGCTCCACGCTGGAGGTGCAACAAACTCGGTGGCTCGCTGACAGCACACGCCACTGACTGTGACGGCAGTAAATGTGGCGTAGATTGAGACTGCGAGATATCGATTGTCGAGGTTTGGTCCATAAGATTAAATGGGTCGCGTAATCGCGAATGTTCACGTAAATGTCTGTCAGATGATATCCAAATCATATACTGCCACACGAGTATTTGTCTCATGCTGATTTGACAGACATCATTACTGGCAGACATATGCTAAATCTGTTTGGCATTTAACAAAAACGGCCCGTGGGAATAGAGGACTTGTTGAGGCTAAGATAATGATAGATGTGATCCGAAACCTGATACACACGCGCGCGCACTCACACACACAGTAAAACGTTTGCAAGCAGAATTCAGGGTTTTAATAGATGGTTTGGATGTATGATTTAGTAGTAATGCAAAAAAGGTGGCTTAACACGATCAGTTTTTTTTGGGGGGGGGGTTCTCAATCAAGGAGGCTTCAAGGAGCACCACTTATAACGTAGTCCGTATTCAAAGAAAGGTGTATCTTTTTCCTATTGACGATGAATCCTACACAATCAAAATTGCCCCAGCAGACATATAATGACATATGAAAAAAGTCCGTGGGGGAAAAATGAAGGTGTGCAATGACAGGCCACAGAGACTTACCGGGGCCTTTCTCCAGGAAGATAACCTTGGACTCTGGGAAGATGTTGGAGCCTGTGATCACCATCTCTTCTCCCCCACTGACCACACAACTGGTCAGGCTGGATTTCTCAACCTGAGGCAGCTCTTGAGCTGAACGCTGGGCTGAAAGAGAGAAACAGCAAAAACACGATGAAAGAGTAATTCGCCAGGCTGTGTTCGCTCACTGCAGTCTATTTTTGTGGAAAATGAATTTACCTTTTAATCATAAAAAAAACAAATAATAGTAACATCTCATAATATCACGCAGTTTAGCACGACATGTTCACAAAAAAATATGGCGGGGCTGTGGTAATAACATGGAATGGCATTTGCATGTTTGCCTTTATCAGACTCTAAATGAGAGGACACAGTAGATTAAGGTTTGAAATGTGTGTGAAAGTGTGTGGAAAGGTCCGTGAACGTGCATGGGCTTATTTGTGTGTGTTTTTCTCGTGCATGATTTTCTCAATGAATTTATTCGTGTGTGTGTGTGTGAGAGCCTCTGGGCTGGGAAGTTGACACTCACAGCACTCCACAGGAATGGAGGGGGCCTGCAGCGACAGCACCTTCCCATTGGGTTGAGGGATGTGCACTCTGAACACCACGCGGACCCGCGTGTTCTTTCTTCCTATGTCTGTCTCTCCCTTCCGCAGTTCAATGTCGGAGTTCCGCAGCTTAAGGATGCCGGCGCAGTCGATACTGCAAGGTGGCAGGAGAAAAAGTTGAAGAAATAGAGAGAGGAATTAAGTGTTGTTATAAAATCTATAAAATCCTCCTCGGAAGATGTTCCAACGCTGTATCATCATGAATGTGGATTTTTTTTTTTTTTTCTTCTTCTAATTGGACAGGACTTATTTCCTGGCGGGAAGCTCGTAACTGAGTAATGTAACCCTACCATGCTGACATGTTGTTTTCGGGCAGGAGCGGAATTTCCAGAACTTTGGTGCTCGTGATCAGGACTTCTTGGCTGGCTGTGGCTACGGTCTTGCCGGTGATCCGGTGCACCTGGTAGAAGGCGTGCGGCCTCAAGTATCGGTCATCCGCCGTTCCGATGAACATCTGCAGATTGACGGGCTTCTCGTTGTAGCCAATGAGCTGAAAAATGGCAGATGGAGGCAGAGAAAATGGAGGGGAAAAAAAAGGATAAAAACAGATGTGAGTTCTTAGGTTGAAGGTGAGAGGTGTGAACAAAGGAATACTCTTCGTTTCCACTGCTTTCAGATGGCCACCCGTTTTTTTTTTTTGAGAGAGAGAGGGAATCTAAATGTCAGGGTATTTCTGGCAGGGCAACTGGAGACTCATCTGGCGCATTTGGCCTCCGACCAGTTTGACGCTGTTGTTTTGTACTAATGGCCTTATAAGTTTTTCCCCTCGCAAGCCTGCCTCTTAGCTGGAATCTGTGCAGGACGGTGTTACCTCCAAAAACCATAAAAAAATCTTGAAACTTAGTCGAGTCCATTTTTCTCCAAGAAGAAAAATAAGTTGTGTTGCAGCTGTGCTGGATGTCACAGCAAAATGAATGCCACAACAGTGAAGAGGTTTGAACTTTATGAAAAGCCCCAAACGCTGGGGTACAATTACATCATATAAATGAACAACAAAAAGATAATTGATGTCCTATAAGTCACTGCCAAGATGATGATGCTCATGTTGGTTTATGGATTTACGAGACAAAGAATTAAGGAAACCATGAATAATTACTGACCAATGTTGTTTTTAAGTGCAGAAGGCAGAAAAAAAAACATATATATTTTTACGTTAAAAACATATAACAGGCACAATCATTTGTCTGACCCTTGAGTCTTACTGTGAGGTCTTATGCATATGAAATGGCATATTAATGTTTACACTGTAGTTAAAAGGGGGAAAAAATAGCTAATAAAAATGTCAACGGCCCTTTTAAAAATCCAGTGCTTCGCGCGTGCCAACCCGGTTGGCACCCGGTACCCAGCCGCAGTCCATTAGCCTGTGACTGCTGGCATTGTGTCCACGGTGGCAGGTGAGCGGTGCGACGAAGAAGAAGTGTTGCATTTTGGGTCCGAGACAAGAGGGAGATGGAAACGAGAGCGGGACCTTTTCCTCCTCAGAGGCACGGAACAAACACACGAGGCCACACAATGCCACCCCTGTTGTACCGTTGCACTTGGCAGACTCCGTGACAGCCCGATGGCAGCCCCTGCGCGCACACGCCATCCCACCGCACTGCCCTCGTAAACCCACACCTCCAGCTCGGATCGGAGGGAGCGGCCCATTGAGGAGAGGAGAGAAAAAGAACAAGGTCTTTCATTGCTGTTTCGCCCCAGGAGCTGCCAAGCCTCATCTCCACCACAGCTGGCCGCTGACCCTTTCCTCCCCGAAGGTTTGCGTCACACGCCGCTGTGTCAATGTTTGGTACCAAAGGGAGGAAGGGGTGGGGGGGATTTGTTGGATTTGGATTTGTCATGTGCTGTTCCAAAATCAGCGAAATAAAAAAAAAATCTTGCCACCCTGGAAAAGGATGTACCTGAAAATAAGCTTTAGAATAGGTCCCGAATATCCCTAATCTATATTCAACTTCACTGAACTGGTTTATATTTACGGAATTACGGAACCGAACTTATTTCCAGCTCTGGTAAAAGATTCATTTGACTCTGTGTTCAATTGAATTGGTTATTGATCTTCCATTGTGATGGGATGATGGAGACAGATATGAATACCAGGCCTGAATGGAACTTTCCTTTCCCTCTCTCTCACTGTCACTGACTACTTCTTCGTTTGTACCCTGTGGTACCCCACAGTGGAAACCTTAAATATGCTGTGTTTACAGTGGGTGATGTGAGACGGACTAGCCTCCAGAGACAGATCCTGGGCATGCAGGCTGGTGGAGCTGATTTTTAATATTGCTTTACTGTTCTGAGGTCCAAAAAATAAAAAAAAACATGTATATCCAAATGGTTGCGCCACTGAACTCCGTTAAAACCTCGTGGTTCCCAAGGGAATGACGATTTTAAAATACGGCAAGGGAAAATCTATTTCTACTCAAATAAATTGCACTTTTTGTCACTACTCATCACCAAGTCAGTTAGGTGATGCCTAAGCCCACCACCATGACTGCTTTAAATCATACATTTCCTCTGTTTCAGGATGACTGCGTGGAGAGAGCAGCAGTGGTGAAGCTACAGTGAACCTGCTTAGTTAAGACGAGTAATTATATTGCACAACTTGATGTTTATCCATCTCTCTAGCTGCTCAGCACAGATAAGTAGCGTGAACAGTTGAGACGTGAATAGCAACTCCCTTTTAGGCGCAAAAGGAAACACTTGCACTACTGCAAGCACATTTTACAGGACGCCAATCTTTACGTTAGACTGTGAGGTATGAGAATCCATTTATTTTGCACAAGACACTGCGAGACTGAACCTTTCGTCGGATCTTTCTAAATAGCCTTCTAACTTCCTCTTCTAATCGATGGTTCCTGGCCAGCTGCTGAGTCTAAAAATCAATTGTTTGTAATGCCTTCAAATGACTTAATCATATGTATTTTCCGGAGGCCTCTCACCATCACCCGTGTCCAACTCGATGAATGTTCAAAACTGCAGTATCTGGCACATGAAGTGTGTTCGGAAGGAAGTAGCACGAATGGCACAGCATGGGGTCTCCATAATAACCAGTAATGGGTTCATCTTTGAAAACCACATTAGAACTCAAGAGCCACATCAAAGTATACATTTGACTCGTAACGACGCAACAGGTAATTATTCACCCCTGCCTGAATGGATCCATGGCTATAAACTGCGCCATTATTCTGGACTCAACGTGGAGTCACAGGAACCAATGGTCTTGTGGGTTGTGTTGTGCTTGTTTTATGATCATGTCTGCATAGTGTGGAAGTGAGTGTGCACGCGTTTCTGCCTACATAATGCTTGTTGTATAGACTGGGGGTGTGTGTGTGTGCATGCATGTGTTTTGCTGGCATATGCTCCGTTTGGGGACACAGTTCTGACAGAAGGCCAGTAAATTGGGAATGCACGGGCCAACAAGGGACTGGGGACTGTCCAGACTGATGAATGTATATGCAGTTAAGGTCAGGTTGAGGTTGAGGTCAGGGTAATGTTAGGGTAATGTTATGGTTAGGCAAGTATTATTTATGGTTATGGGTAGGGTAAGGCTCCTGCGAATAAATATTAAGTCCCCAAAAGTGACCTATGACAAGACGTGTGTGTCTGTCCATAAATCAGAGCGTGTTTATTCGCAGCACCATGTGTGTTCCAGACAGCATAAAATGAGTTAACTGTGTCTGGAGGAATGCATCTGTGAGAGAGGGTAAACCCATGTAGAAATGCAAAACCTTTGCAGTAATGAATAAGAACACTTCCAAAAACAAAATGTGATTCAAATTAGAATGAGCCTTCCTAACAAATTCAACATAGTGTTTAACAAAGCTTTGATTCAGTTTTCCCGTTTGTCAGCTATACTCAAAGCTATGAGCCGTCTCCTTCCCTTCCATTTTCCCCTCTTCATCTCTGTCGCTCTCTGTGTCCTCTTTCTCTATTTCCCAGCACATGAGGGATTTGGTGTGGAGCCAGGGTGTTGACAAACATACACTAAGCAGGCCGGGAGTCCTTTCCAAATCAAATAATCAACCGGGAAAACCTGATTAGAGAGTCAGAGAGAAAGGAGTCACTTCAGCCGTCGCAGTGAATAAGCCCCCCTGGCCCAACAGAAACACACCGCACAGGTCGGCTGATTCAGCCGTCCGGCCACAGGCACCGCCGGCTGCAAACAGCAGGACGTAAACAAGGACACATGGACGGAGGAGGCTTCTCCACCGTGAAATATGCGCGACACACACCCTTGACTTGGTTCACATTCCCGAGTCACCCCCTCCACCTTCCCCCTTAAATCTATGGCTGAGTGTGAAATACCACGGGAGGGTGGTCTCTGCACTTTTAACCCCTCACCTTTCCGCCGGCCCAGGCTGCACTCAGGCTGCACTCAGGCTGCACCCGGGCCCGACGGGGATCGGGTCTTGTATTAAACCACCACGCCATTAAAACCTGTCACGTGTCCGTCCACCCCCCCACCCCCCCCCCTGGCCTGTGTCTGCTGAGGCCTGGAGCTACGCCGTGGCAGCCTCTGCTGCGTCCGCCTGCGGATCGAGTTTAGGACAAACTCTCTCACCTAAAATAAAACCTCTGGATACGGTTACACACTGAGCTCCCCACTAAATAAAGTCCCGCTTATTTTTGGCCTTCATCTGTTCCACTGATCCCGTAATAAGCAGAGCAAGCGAAGGCGAGAAATAACCAACAACCAGGCATGCACTCGAACGGGCACAGACGCACGCACCAACGCATTTGATCTTGTAGTTATAAATCCAAAAATAAGATTAAAAACAAAGAGTAGACCTGAGGGCCAGTGGTATTGATGGCAAGATATTTATATGGGCAAGACCGATGGGGAGAACATCACCTGCTCCCTTCGTGGATTCTGTTTCAACACATACCTGCCATTCATTCATTCATCTCGCCCACCTTTTTCTCCTCTCGCCTGCTTTTTTTTTCTCCTCTTTTCTTCAGATTGCCTCTCCCGTCAATCTCTAACTCTCTCACGGACCCTCTCAACTCATCCTACTTCTTTGTCTTTTTTGTCAGTCTCTTGTCTCCTCCCCGTCCCTGTCCTTGTCTCTCTCCTGCCTCGGCCCCGGCCCTCTGTCGTAACTTGACACTTTCTCACAGCTCGCGCCTGTCTCTGCCAAGTTGTTTCGCCGTGTTGCTCCACTGTTGCCATGGTGAGACTTACTGTGTGGGGTGTGCAGGAGTGTGTGTGTGTGTGTGCGTGCGTGCGTGCGTACGTGCATGCATGCACAAAAGAGAGAGAGAGAGAGAGAGATATGGGGAGCAGCCACATACACTCACATCAGTGTCGCTACATCCCTGAAGCTTGTGTTGGACAGTTTGTGCTACTTAGTTCAAATGTGTGGATTCACGCACTCTAACTTTGGTGTAAACTGTGGTCCTGGGATTAGTTTATGGGAGGAGAAGGGGGGGGGGGGGGGGGGGGAGAGTGGGAGAGAGTGAGAGAGTGCAACAGATGTAAAAACGGGAGCAATGGTGGTCAAGGTCACCGGCAGGTCCATTTTATCTGGCAGTGGTTACCCTTCTCTGGCACTGTGGCACCACAACCTGGGATCCATAGACACACACACACACACACACACACACACACACACACACACACACACCAACAGCAGAGCTAACACAGGCTTGATGTTTGCCCAGCACACTAGGGAGGGCAGAGAGAGCCAGGGGGCCAGTTGACTGTTTGTTTAAACAAGGTCAATACATACACATGCACACTCATGCAAACACAAACACACACACACACACACACACACAGCAACGTTTACTGTATGTTATGTATATGATGCATGTATATGGCTCTGCTGGACTCCAAGCTCAATTCCTCTTATTCCCCTTCCTATCCTCCCCCATCTCAAACGCTCTCTCTCACTCTCTCTCTCTCTTTCGCCCTGACATACACACACACAAACACACACACACACACACACACACATGCAGGCGCATGTCTCTCTCTCTTTCTCCCCCTCTCAGTGACCGTACACACACACACACACACACAGCAACGTTTACTGTATGTTATGTATATGATGCATGTATATGGCTCTGCTGGACTCCAAGCTCAATTCCTCTTATTCCCCTTCCTATCCTCCCCCATCTCAAATGCTCTCTCTCACTCTCTCTCTCTCTTTCGCCCTGACATACACACACACACACACACACACACACACACACACACATGCAGGCGCATGTCTCTCTCTCTTTCTCCCCCTCTCAGTGACCGTTTTCTCACTGCGCTAAGCCTGATTACAACAAATGATTACAACCATGAAAAGCTTCCAACATGTTTACGTCAAATACGGCCCTGGGGCAAAGCAACACCAGCTCCGCACAGTTCACACAGTGCAGGCTGCGTGGCTCTGCATTGTTGTCTGTGTGTGACCCTGCATTATGGCAGCTAGTCTGCTGAGATATCCTGCAGACACAGAGAGAGAGAGAGAGAGAGAGAGAGTGAGAGAGAGACAGACAGACAGACTGAGAGAGAGAGAGAGACCTGTCAAAGTCTTTCAAAACTTGACTGTGGGCAAGTAGGAAAGTAAGAAGAAAAAAGCAGATAAGACAGAAGTAAAAAAAATAAAAGGGGCGGGGGGTTGGGGTCAAAGAAAGGGTTAAAAATGAAAGAGAGTGAATGACAGAGAGAGAGAGAGACAGTAATTAGGTCATGGCCATGCATTTAAGCAACGGGATCGAAATCATTTAATGCATCCAAGCTGGTGGAAATATTAGGACGTCTTGGACAGCTTCTGTCGTATTCTCTTTCAAATCCTCGTCACCGGACACCAAAGCTTCATTTAGATTTATGCACTCGGGCAGGAGGTTAGAAGATGGACAACATTTTTTATTTCCACTGCCTTTTAGTTTCCAGATTTGTCCCATCCTATGCCTGTGTGCGCGCGCGCGCTCATTTTGTTTGTGTGCCGCGTGAGCGTGCGCCATTGTTTCTCCCACCACATGGAATAGCCTTTTTTTCTTTCTTTCTGTCTGTTATATCTGCCTGCCTACATTCAAAGCCCAGCAGGTAATACCAGAGGGGCTCTTTATATTTGTGTGGGTGCAGCAGCACTTAATTAAGCTGGTTAAATACGCACAAGGATACCTCAGCCAGCCTGTGAGGCTTTGGACTGAAATGTCTCCTAGCAACAGGTGTACCAATTATGGGCGGCAGCCAGCCCCGGAGGAATGGCTAAAACTTCCAGTGAGCCAGGCACAAATGTGGACCAATCCGACAATGTACAATTATTTCAAGTCCAGTAGTCAAATTACATTGAGCCAAGTGGATCCGACACATTTCTTCAATAACCCAACATAACTTATCATGAATAAGTCCCGAAGGTTTCTTTTTTAGGTATGCGTTGTCCATTCATCGGGACAGTATGGCACATGCAGTCTAGTGAACATATTTGATTCTGTAATGTCCTTTCATTTAACCTCCAGGAAGTTCCATTATCTTCAATATCCAACAATTAAACGGAAACCCAGTCGCACCCTGCGGCCTTTGTCTGCCCACTGCCGCACATACGGCGAGAAAAGGAGCAGACTGTTATGACCATGGGCAGCCCAGGCGCAAAATGACACCGCATCTCTCTTTAGGATCAAGGATCAACAGCTGGCCTACACACCGGTGTCTCTCTTATTAGTACTAGCCGGTGTCCAACTCCCAACACCCTGCCATCTCGTGTTTTATTCCGAGCGAGTGCGGTGTATTTGTGCAGCCCGGGGGGGGGGGCAAGTTACGGTAACATAGAATTACAAAGCGTCGCCACTGCTCGTAAGGCGGCCCGAATGTGCACTCGACTGCTCGCGAGGTCACAAAACGACACATGGCAGAGTACACCAAAGTAGGATAATTAAAACCTCGTCTAAATAATTCTGAATTCCAACAGCTTCCTGAAGTGCACGGGCACGGGGACATGTAACAGGTTTTATTGCCAATAGCTGCTTCGTATGCTCTGTGTCTACATGTCTTCACAGCTCCTACATCCTGTGTCTGGGGCCCGAAACCGCAGGTTCGAAATCACGGGTTTAAAACTGCTCCGCGACTGAGCCATTAAATTTTACACAGGCATGCTGAAAAAATTAACGCCAACGTTTCTCTCTGAGGAAATCGTGACGGTACAACATCCTCTACATCTTCTCTTTTCTTGAGGAAATCCACATTTGAGCGCACGTGTTGATGGGTTAGAAGGGAAGGAAAACTGCAAGAAGGAAAACCTGCCATTTTGGAAAATGCTAGTTCCAGCAAGTTTTTTTTATGGCGACTACCAAGCTATTTCCTTTTTTTTTTTTTTTTTTCCGCAAAACTTAAAATACATATATACATGCATATGTATATTTTAGACAGGACCCGAGTCCAGTACAAAAACTGCTGAAAGTAACTAGTGAGCTTTTATTTTTAGTGTACCAAGTTTAATATTTGTTTTCAAGTTTATACAAAATTGACACATTTTTGTTGCCATGCATTTTATACACACAAACGGATGATCTTATTTTTAACACGATCACCCGTGGCTGTGGGGGTTGATAGTGGTAGTTCATTCAGGAAGCCTACTCTCTTGCATGCTTTGGTTGTTGGGTCTTTCTCATTCATGCTTCCTGTCACTCCTCCCTGCCCTCCACCTCGCCATGACCACCCAGACGTGTAAGATTCATCTTTGTCCTCCATCACGCTCAGCGAGTCCTCAACACCATCACCACCAGTGTCTGGGCGTCCATGTGCCCATTTTACCTTGTGCTGGGGTGAGTCAGCGAGCGCCTTCACAAAGAAGGCTTAAAAAAAGAATTTCATCTTTAGATGATAGGAACAGGGGTAATATAATGGTGGCATAACACTAAACAGGATAATATAATGGTGGCATTTCCTGCTGCTCGGGGGTCCTGTGTAGCCCTGCTCCAAAATCCCAAATGCCTGTGCGAAAAAATCTTAGTCTGCCCAGAACAGAAAATGTCTTGACCCCCGCCAGATACGTAAACATCATTTTTGTTTTTGTTGGTCTTAAGTCTGATGAGAAAAGTTGCAGAATTTGCAAAATAACAACCCAAAGACAATTCAATAACTTTTTGTTCTTCCGACACAGACCTTGTGAGACCAGTCCCAATGCTCATTTTCTGTGTTTTTATGTTGACACAGAGGCTCGGTGGTGCACTGATCCGGGGAACAGCATGCCCACAAAAGGAAGTCATCACATGTCCAGATGGCAGATATGGCGTCATCTGATGACATCACGCCAGCACCGGCAGGGTTCGTAACCCTTAAAACTACTATCAGTAGAAAGGGCAGCTGCTTGGCTTGGGTTGTGAATTAAAAGAAAGTATAAACACTTGTTGATATACATGTGAACGGCATAAGAAGCATCAAAAAAACAGCTGCTACGTCGTCAGTCAATCTATCATAGCAAACCTGTGATGCTTTACGTGCTTTTTCATAACTGCACAATTTTGCATCACAACTACTGTACAGAGCACCTGGGAAACATAATATGTGCGAGCTTGTCAATGGTTTCAAGTTGTCTGACCCCCCCCCCCCCCCCCCCCCCGTTTTTTGCCCCCCCCCCCCCCCCCAACACACACACACACACCCTCATGTCCAGGGTACACTGGCTCAAAATAGTGGCTTAGAAGTTCCCTCCAGCAATATCTATTGTTTTTGGATGACGCTGTTTGCTTTTAAAAATCAAAGTTTGACACAGATCTCACAGTATTTTCCCGCATCTTATCTCAACAATAAAGCAAAGCACATTGGACCATGTGCAAGAAACATTTTCATCCCTATCAGTGATCACTATCGCCTCGTTGTAGCGAGATCATTTTTGACAAAAACATGGTCCTTGTCGGTGACCGCTCACCTTCATTTCAGTGATGGTGGCGCCCGCGAGTGACGCGGCATTAACCGCGCTGCCTTAGAAACGCTTAATCCAACTGTTGACGCTGCCAAAAAAATAATAGACTTTCCTTGGTGCATCCCTTAAAGTAGGACGTCAATCCCCAAGCTCGTTAAATTCTCCTTTTTACTCTTGGAGGCCATTTACATGAATTAACATGTCCTGACAAATGGGTCTTTAAGCATAGCCTTATTTGGTATTACTGGGGGGTTAGTTATGTTGATTTGCAATTCCTCCTGCGTGTACACTCAAATACGCTGGTAGCACCATGTTTACGTGTGTAGTCAACACACTTTCCTGAAGTAGGAATCGATTTTTGAACCCGACATAGCATGTTCATGCAACCCCATGGTCAGAAAAAAGGAAGGAGTAATTTAGGAATGTAAGAATGATTTTCATGAGGCCCCATTTGTGTGCGCTGTTTTTTCTGTGTTGTGCGACTATAAAAACATCAATGACATCGCAGTTTAAAGAAATGACCTTTCGCCATTGTACCTTTCTTGCATGGTGCATCAAAGGGACCAACAACAGAGGAGTGGGTGTTTTGGAAACAAAGGCTGAGTGTTAGACCTGCTGGACAAGTGTTGATATAATCTATTCTCTGCTGTTCATTTTGAGTTGACTGGGTTTTTTAAGTGTGTACATAGGAAGGCCAAAAAACCAAATATGGATGGAGGAAGTTTATTCAGAAATTATTCTGGAGCACAAACTCGTCGTTACTTTTCTTCAGCTTGTTACTCCACACATGTTATCAAACTCGCTTGCTCTTTCCTCTCTTCCTCAAAAGACCATTATCGCAGACCACAAGCAAACGCTGTCCGTGACAACAAATTGCCGATTGTCACTTTGATCATGAAAATGCATTCCAACAGTAATGCATTTCCTTTCATTTTTACCTCTGGGAGTTTCAGCGTACTAAAACATGTCTGTTCGGGCAATTATGCAACTATTCATAGAGGGAATACGTTGTGATTATGAAATATATTTGGATAAGCAGATTTAGTGTGAGTGTAAAATCATTGTTGAAATTGGCTTGTTTGACCAAAGATATAAGCTCCTGCAATGAAACCTCTATGACCAAACAACTGCCTCTGGGGATGAGGAACAAGGGCAAGCATGGCAAAGCATGGGTTGAAAAAAACCAACAACTGACAGCTAAATTATGCATCGTCACATATGGCAGGAAAGCAACTTGGTCTATCTGAGGTTGAAACGGTTAATGATTGCCTGGAGGGAGCCTGCATGACTGAATGTGTGAGGATATAGGGTGCTTCTAAAGCAACAAAAGGCACTACTTTATGTGGAAATGTTGGGTTCGATTGTTGTATTTTTATATTGTCATCGCTTTTCTATATTTTGCATAATGAGTGGTTTGCATTGTGACTGACCCACTTCCCATCTGTTGTCCCGAAACATGAAAACACTATAAAAATATGATGTTAGAGCCAAAATCATATTTACAGAATCGAATAAACCAACATTGTTCTGTGCTTTCATTGTATTTTGACACGTTTCACAGACAGATTTAGGTATAACTTTATTTCATTACTTGCACTGTTTTTTTTTGTTTTTTTTGACAAACATTTTATAGCGTTGAGTATGAGTAAACTTTAAGGTTTCCATACCTCTACTTTTTACCGTCACAAGGATGCTGCGGTATCAGCTGTTTTTATGCAACATTAAACAAACACGAGCCCCTCCTCCTCCTCCGCCGGTTGCTGTGTCAGTCACTCAGTCAGCGTGCGTGTGTGTTTATGTGTGTGGGTGTGTAAGTTTGTGTATCCGTGATGGACGAGGAAGTGGAACGCTCCAAACTTTAAACGGCGTACAAACAAACCAGGTCGCTGTGCGGGAATGTTTTGGTCCCCCTGAACGCAGACGGCCGAGGCTCGGAGGAGGTAGCTTCGGCCGACACGTCGGACGTGCTCTCACAGAGAGGTAAACGCCTCAAACACGAGCACACATCCGACCCCGGCACCGCGTCCCTCACTCTCTGCCCAACTCAAGCTAACGCTGCCCTGACATGAACGTTGGCAACCAGCGAACGGGAGTTAGCGCGTTCCTGCATCGCTGACAGAAATACGACGGGCAGCTAACATGCCAAATAACAAGCCAACACCAGCTAGTTCGCCCCCGACAGAGAAGCACTTATGTTCTACAGAACCAGTCCTTCAACTTTATTGCTATCATTACATTTAGACAAAGCTTAGACAACTGCTTCAGTTATACCAGTGTGTACAACTGTTAAAAATCACGATTTGTGTTTTTGGGACAATTTGTGTTTGTTTTACAGAGTGTGTATAAACAAATATATGCTCATTCACACACTCTCTCTCCTTGTGTGTATATGCGCATCATCATGGGTGTTTACTAATGTTTCGAATATGTTTAAAAGTAAAATAGCCTGTGGAAAAACCCATTGTGACCCAGACATTGGCAACCTAAAACGTTGTAAGGCTGTAATCGCATACAGGGTTATTTGTGTTCATCATACCGTCAGAATCATGCCCAGTACAGAGGGTGGTGGACATTATGAAGCGATCACACTGAGCTGCGGGGTTCCGATGACCCAGCCGCGGGTCAGAGGCTCAGCCATTGTCAGGTTCCACAACACTGCTCGTGGCGCAGCCCTTAATCATTCGCACAAAGGAAGCTTGTGACTGGCTTCTTGAAATATTAATGGCCGTGAAATCCACTATGGCCCACTCCCCCTCACTCTCTCAGGCTCACCTAGGCGCCTGCAGGTGCTCTCCAATGACAGAGCAGCTGACCGGGCTGTGACGCTCGTCCTCCGGCTTCAGCGGGTTGACTGACAAGTCTCACAGTGGGAAAGGGTCCGTGTGACGATCCACACGTGCAAATGTATGAAATGAATCTCAAAAAACTCATTCTTCCCAAACGACCAGCTCTTGTTTGAGCCACACCGCTGTACAATCGCTTACTCATAGTCCAACACTGTAGCATTAGTCTTAGTAGCATTTGTACCTGATGTTTAAATGTGCACGATGTGGAAAATAACTTTTGTTCCTGTCACATGCAGGCCGCAATCCCCTAAAACTGGGAAAAAGCCTAACTCGGGTGATACATTTATCAAACACGTGTGGTTCAGCTAAATTCTCTTTCTTTCATGTTTGATTTCATCAGGGCGGGCTGCGATTGGTCGGCAAATTTACGCCTGTGAGATTAAGGCAGAGGGAGGTAGATGATATGGTCAGCGCCCTGAGTCTAATTTACCTAATGCATGGCCAGCATCATGTCAACACAGACGCACAGTTAGTCAGTCCTGACCTCAAAGGGGAAATTGGATCCTGAGTGATGTGGTGGAGACATTGAGTGCTCACATTTTGTTTAATGGAGCAAAAATAAAAACAGTTAATGGCTGAGCGAGTACAGCACCCAAAGCGCGTGGTAAAGTGCCCAAATATCTTACCTTGACGATGGGGTGGCCACCAGATGCTGCTTTAATGGCTCCTCGGCTACCCTCGGTCTCGTAGTGTGCTCTGTGATGGGCTTTGGGTTGAACCTCTATCTTCAATTCATGTTGGCCAAACTGGCTGGGCAAAGGCCAATCCAGGGGAGGCAGCGAGGAGGTCCTGGGGTGTGGATACCACAAGCACGCACACACAGACACACACACACACAGACACACACAAAGAAGCATATTACAACTTTGGTTTGAAAGCATCATAATCAGCAGCGTTTTCTCAATGATTTGCTCCGATGCTCTTTTTGACCCATAAATGTTTGTGGTTAGGGTAATTATGACTGTAAATATGAACAATCTGCCCCGAAGCTTAAGAGCAATCAGTCACGTTGAAAAGCCTTACTTAAAGCTGTCTGAAAAGCATTCAAAAGCTGAATAAGGTGGTATTCCCCTTTCATGGACTGAGACAGTTAAAAAGAAGTAATAGTGGGGTATACTACGCCCGAACAGACAGTGAATCACTGGAATGCCCGTATACATTAATCCTGTTCTTAAACCTCACACTTGTAAAAGCTCACTTTAACATTCTAAGTGTGAATCATATTCTAAAGGGGACTTTTTCTTTGTGAGTCCTCTGTGTGGGTCAGTGAATGGGTGGTGAGTTGAGTTGGTGTCAGACAGTGAGTGAATTACGGTCTACAAGAGTGTGTCTGATTGTGTATGGGGGAAGTGTATATTTATGTGTACTGCACCGCATGGGCTGGCATTGTTTGTTTTTCCTCCCTGTCTGTTTTTTTTTTTTTTTTTTTTTTTTTTTTTGTGTAGGCTACGATCATATTTGAACAGCTGCACTCCAAAACAAAAAAGCTCAATGGCCTCCTTCACAGAGAAACTGGGCCTCTTCATTTTCCAACATTAGATCAATTTACCCCAGCACATTTGTAAACGCTGGCATATTTTCATAGCAACAAACCAGCTACATCCTATAATTGTTCTATTTAATATTGTGGATTATTTTTCTGAAAAGCTCCATACTACCTGATTAGCACTACAAATCAAGTTCTTGTTAATAACACAATGAATGTGTAGACTGGTTCTATATGAAAAGTACTATGACATAGCTTGATATAGTTGTGATTTCTGTTTCGGATTTATTTCACCATTTCATTCTTTGACTGCATTTGTTTTTGCATCAATTTCGTTAAATCTTTTGTCATGAGCATTACGTGAATGATGGCTTCGCCAAAAAAGTTCGGGTTATTTCAGTTGTCTTTGTTCCTTGACCAAGATAACCAGTTAATTGATGTTTCCCCACAGTTGTGCTTACACATAGGTCTCTTTTTATATAATATGCTGTATTTTTTAATTTGCGCCAAACTACTACTGTACCTAAGTTGAAGTTTAATTTGCTCAAGCACAAACCTTCGGAGCATCTTGACAGTGTTCACAATTCATCATTCGTGACGCAAGAGACCGACTGCCAGCTTTGTGCGTCATCCAGGTGTTTTGTCTGGTGTGGCATTGTTTTTGCAGTAGTATAGGCGTTAAATTGATCTGGGCATGTGCGTCCATGCTTGTCTCTGTTGTTTATGATCTGCATGTTAGGCCTGAGAAGGGAGGGAATACAAAACACAAAACTCTATGCTGCCTAATGGGCTGAGGGGCCAGTGTTGGCTCTTTGTTCACCCTGTCACAAGACGGCATGAGCTTTTATTTGGTTCTGCTAAAGACAGCGCCGGCTGTCTTTTGACGGATTTATGACATTCGAAAAATAATCGATTATGTTTTTGCCGGCGCGGCTGCGAGAACTTGCTATGCAAATCAATCTGAAGCGATTGAATTGAATCGTTTTCAGCTGCGCCACTGGACTTCATGAGCTGCCCGACAAGCTGACACTAAATCCAATGCCAAGACTGTTGAATGAAAAGGCCTGTGTCTGATATGTGTGAAGAAGTTTGACTGCAGCTCAAGGAAGCCTTGTCTTCAGAAATCTGAGCGACATGAGAATCTCTTGCCACATCGGACAGGAAAGTGTCCACAAAATCTACTTCAGATCGCCACTTTTTACATAAACACTAACTAGCCAGATGGAAGAAATAGCATGTGATTACGAGCCCCAGGTATCATAAAATTACCCAGTCACTGTTCCTTTACTTGTCTGTATGATTATTAATGTGCTCAGCAAGAGCCACATGGAATCGACAGTGGGCGACCATCTCTCGCAGTAACGATCCACTTTTTCTGTCAATTTCAGACATTGTGGATGTGACTGCAGCCCTATGTAAGATCCAATTATCAGACACACTATATGAGATGCATCCTCAGGCTCGTGTTTTTCTCCCAGCATCCGTGACATAACCACCCAGGAAGTGTTGGTTTGCATGGCTGCTATGGTAACAGGAGTGGAGGACGATGGAGGAAATATGAGCTTTGTGACAGGACAGAACAGAACAGAGCAGGAGCAGCCGCCTATCCGCTGACATAGCATAACCTTTCTCACACATCTAACATATAGTGTGCAGGGCTCAAAGATCAAACATATCCCTACAACCTGGCTTTTTGGTGCCATCATAATGCCACTGGAATCCTTTCCGTTGAATAAATGTGGTCACTGGGCTGCTACACAGGTGGCCAAGTTACTTTGATATTAAATTCGATGTGTTTTAATTACTACTACTAATGGCAGCTTAGACAAAAGCAAAGTACTATAAGTAGTAATTGCTATTCTGAAATACATGCGAGACAAACCGAATTGTTGCTTCCGACATTATGCTGTGTATTCCCTCTCAGGAAATTACAAAGACTCATCAAAGGTGACCCTGTAACTGTCTGTGAATGTTAGGTCTTGGTCAGAAAGCGTTTGTTTTACGTCTGTGTGTGTGTGTGTGTGTGTGTGTGTGTTGTACTGACCCCTTGCCATATGCTCTCTGTGCTTGTTTACAGAGCTGGGGGCCAGTGCACATAAACAAGACCATGTCTTCATCTGCCGCGCACATTGGAGAACAGGCAGTAGACTGCTCACCCAAATAACTCCACTATGACTGTATTGTGATTGCCCCCATTTATGCGAGTGTGTTTGGGGGAGTTGCTATGGGTGTGCATGCCTGTGATTGTGCCTTAGATATACTTTAATATACACCCTGCATTGTGACTGAGTCAGATGTATGCCGCTGATACACGGCTCAAAGTTCCCCCGTTACTGAACATTGATCTGCAGGAATCCATCAACAGGCCTATTATTAATCAAACACGCCATTCGATGCCAACTTACTGTCCTGCAATGTTTACACTTGTCTCCAGGGTTCAGTCTTTATGACACCTCACAACACCCACTAAAGTCATTCACTGGTGAGGTCAATTGTTTGGCCTTGACCCATTATTTGCGTTCAAGTCCAACATCTTGTGATGTCTTATCAAAACAGTAACCGTATTAATCATTCACAAACGTACTAATAAAAAGGCAGCTGTCTTCACACCACTTCCAGTTTTTGGCTCAAAGTTTGAGACACCTTAAGTATCAATAAAACCCCGTCAGTTGTCTCATACAAACAGCAAGTTTATGGATAGCAACAGAGAGGTCTTTTGACCAGCTGAGTGTACCCTTACTGACATTGGGGAAATACTAAAATGTACATTTCCAGACACTCACTCTCCAACTCAACATCCCATCTGCATGAGTGATTTGCTTTTGCTGGATAAGAAGGTTGCATCTGTGAGATTAAGCTGTCTTTGGAAAAGATTGTGAGTCATTTCTATTTCTCCACTATTTCTGCGTATTCGTTTTACCTGAATATCGGTGTATGACCGGGCTTGGGTTTATTCCATGAGAAGTGGGAGGGCACTGAGAGGAACTGCTCCCCTGGCCCATCTTTCTTCAGGATGTGCAGAGCCTCGTCCGAGGGAGAATCTAGATTAGGGGACATATTTCCTTGGTCGTCTAGCCCGAGCTCGCCTTTCCCGGATTGCATAGATGTTCTGTCCTGTGAGGTCTTCCTCGTCTTAGATGGGATGTCTGCCTCGGACGGGCAGCACTGGAAGGGCGACATGCCCACAGAGGGACTGCCAGCCCACGTGTCCTCCGTGACGCTGCCCCTCGGAGAAGGTCCTGGCGTGGGCGTGGGCGAGTGATGTGGGGACAGCGAGCCTGGGTAGCAGATGTCGGCGCTAGAGTGGCGCCTCTTCCCACAGGGTGAGGTGGGACGCGAGGAGGGCCTGGAAGGAGGCCGCGGGCTGAGCCAGTTTTCGTCGGTGACGCTGGTGCGAGGCGAGTGGCAGGGGGACTGCCGCGGCGACAGGCTGACGGAGTGGGAGTGGTGCACGAAGGCCGGGTGGTGATGCTGCCAGTGGGGCTGCTCCTCCAGGACTCCGCCACCCGTCTGCGGGGAGGCACCTCCCGGGGACGTGAGCGGGGAGCCCAGGGTGAACCGGGCCGCTGCTTCATTTAGCTCCGAGTCAACATCGTCGTAGACGTGCGAGAACGATTCGCAGGAGGAGGCGTCAGAGAACCAGCTCCTGGATGAGAGGCTGCTGCACGGGCTCGGGCTGAGAGAGGAGTCCCGGTATGAGTGGTCCAGCCGCAAATACAAGTGGTCTCTGGACAGGGGCCTGTCGCCGCGATAGTCCCCGTCGGGGCCGTTGGCCCTCAGATCCTCCTCGTTGGGATCCATCTCCTGCTGGCAGCTAGGAGAGATGGAGGTGATTTGGATACTGGGGCACTCAAAGGCCTTAGGTGCCTCCACGGGAGCGGAGGGCAGCAGGGGGGAGGAGCCATACTTGGAGTCTTGTGCCTCATAGCCCGGAGGCTCAGGTCCCGGTTTGTGCGAGTGAAGGCGTGGGGAAGTGCTGAGGACCTGGGAGTGAGACTGCATGCCATGACGAGGCAGGCCAATAGACTGGTGGTTAGTGACCATAGCCTGGGGCTGGGCCACGTTCAGAATGTAGAACGATGTGTTGTCATCGGGCTCCAGATCTAGAAGAAAAACGGAAAAGAGTATGAGGATACAGCAGGAGGGATTTTTCTGGCATATGGTTTGCTCATGTTTATTGTCTATTATATTAACTAACTTAATGAGGAAGTATGCGCAAACTCTTTATACAACATCCTGGTCAACACTCAGTAATTTTCGTGTTAAAGCAGATTTGGGTTTAAGCCGATCATATTATACCTCAGACACACACACAGCGTGTGAGAGTGTGTCTGAGTCAAGTGTGTTGACAGGATTAGTTTTGACTGCTCTGCCATACACCGACAGTAAGTCATACTTTGTGCAATTGTACATTAGCAAATGTACAAACCATATAATTGCATACAATTATATGCAGATTAATCCACATTGGGAATAATCCTTACAGTTGTATTCAAAATGGATCAAAGGTTCTGTTAATTCCATACTACATCACGACGAAAGCTGAGCCCCTTAAAGAATGATTTGGCCACAGACCCAGGTGCAGTTTCACCCTGAGTTTACACTTGCTACTGAGCCCACTTTCAGGAAATTAGAGGCCAGAGTGTTGCTGGGTAGCAGGCAGCCATACAGGCATGGTTCCAAGAGGGATAACCAATGAAGAGCACTACTAGGGAAACAAATTCACACAATGGCGCATGTTGTCGGCTGTCATCACAGCGAGCGCCGGCAGGCTATTTATACCAAAGGTCATCTGGCTCAGGCAGCATGTACACACACAAACACACACAAACAAACAGACAAAAGCCCACTGTCCACAATGGCACTACTCTGTTAGAGGTTATTGATAAACTTCCACTGGATATGCTCTGCTGCTCACATAGGGAATAGCCCCCCCCCCCCTCACACACACACATACACACACACACCCACACAACCTCACCCTACCAGTGTTTCGGATGTGAAACGCAAATTTCACATGCAGGGACAGTTCAAATGTAGGAACTGTTTTTGTATTTCTTTCGAATAATATAAATCCCGCAGGGCATGGCTTAGAAAAAAAAAAAACGTGATTCATTTTGTCTGTACTTTGGACATTTGTGCAAGATTTGACTTTTGACAGTACAGAAATAAAAGTATATATAAATACAGTCCCTGAGCAATGAACAGCTGAAAGAATGTGTCTAATTTGCTGACTCAACTTTAGTTGATGTGTTTTCTTCCTGAAAATGAAATCCCAAAGCACACTATTAGGAAAACAGCTGAGCACTGCACCGCAGCAATGGCTGATGGATAGTATGATCATGTCAGTATTTTATGATCTTGGCACTAAACTATAAACAGCCTCGGAAGCTGGGCAGTGGGGATGTTAAGCTGTTTTAACACAGCTGGTTACATGGATAGCTACTAGTACTTCAGTGAAGTGTCTCATAATAGGGCTGACTGCTATATGATACACCCTCAACAATGGTCAAAATTTGGCTCCAAACTACAGTAAGATTTATAGTCATTTTGAGCTTCCATTTACCTTTTCATCTAATTTACTGTAAATAAAAAGATCACATAAAATAAAACAAAACACACCTCAAACACCACCCTTTTCTGTCAAACTCTATCTTTGGCCTTTTAAGATACGAGGAATACAACTTCTGCTTTTTGTGTGAAAGGAAAGGCCAAAGAATATACTTCTACACATCCTCCATAGAAATTGCAAAATAAAAATTGCCCGGGGCAAAGATAAAAGCCGCATGAACATAGAACTTCTGAGCTTCGAAACACTTCCCTTTATTCCTTTAAAGTGCCTACCTGCCTAAACATAAGCAAAAGTTTGTTACAAGCTAAACTGAATGAATCTTTGTTCACATAAATATTTCACGAGCCAAAGGCTTTAACTTTACGATCAAAAGCGTTGCTTAGCCCGTAGAACCAATTAACAGTCCGTAACTTGGTAATTAGTGGTAAAAGTCAATAAAAGTCATATTTGCTTTTTCTTCCATTAACGACAACCAGATACTAGTAAATATGACAGGTTTGTCAAATCAGCAATTCTTCCAGGGTTGGCTTGAAGAAGTTTTTAAAAAGAAGACAACGTTTGGAAGTTTGGAAGTTTGGAGTGTGCATCTACAATATTTTTCTGCCCTCCCTCCACCTCCAGGAGCAGCCACATGGGCAGTAGCAGCAAGGTCTTTATTTATAGCTGCAGGGTTTTGCACTGGCCTGCCTGTCACAAGACTCAGCCGTAGATCCTCTGACGACAGCATCCGACTGACTGACAGGGAGCAAGATAAGGACAACAGAGTTGAGGGGAAGGGAAAGGGGCTGTGACTAGGGAAAAAAAAACAATGTCTCTGCTCAGCGGCTTATATCCTGAATTGGGGAATATAGTGACATAAAGGGAAGAGAGGAATAGAAAAAGGCTTGAAAATATTATTGGGCAGAGCACTAAGCGCGGACACGTGACTTGCACAAGAATTTCCGAAGCAACACCCCTTTCCTATGGACTTAAATGTAATATGAACCATACCATTGCGTGCAGAAAACCAAAACTTCAAATGTGATTTTGCAGCAACGTGAATTTCTTCCATCGAGCATTAGATTTTGTTTTTTTAAATAATCCGTCTGCAGTAATAATCAGCGAATCTATGTAAAAAAAAAAAAAAAAAAGAAAAACGCCAAGGAGGGCGAGCAATTTACAATCTGCATTCATTCTTATCCCTTAGCCCTTATCCTAAGACTGATTAAGAGAAACACTTAAAGCATACTTTAGAAAAGAAAGGTCAGGGCAAAGATGTGCATATTATAACAAAGATTTGTTCTCCAAAGAGTCTTGGTGCTTTTAAACACTTCCCCCTATTGCTGAGTGCATGTGCACGTCTAATCCTCGCTGACATGTTTGCCTTCATCTCATCTCACTTGTCTGACAGGTTGTTTTGCTATATACCCCAGGGCAGGACATACAGTATAAAACGTAAAGAAAAAGGCCAACCCAGTTGATCATGTTTGTACAGTTGAGTTGAATAGTAAATGATTTGAATTTACTTGCCTTTGAATTGATATGCCAATAGCGTATGTATACGAGCATATATATATATATATATATAGAAGCATATATACAGATACAAATATATGCCTTAGAGATGCAATCAAATAGGGGAGGATATTTTAGGCCTCTTCTAAAATCATGCATACTATTAAGACCTACAGTGTCTATAATACCGCTACACAAACCTTGTAGTTTGTCAAAAGTAAGTAGACATAGGAAAGTGAGTAGACATAAGAAAATTAGGGTCGTTGAGAAAGCACATAGACACACTCAACATTAGCATGTTAGCCAGTAAAAAAAACAGCACATTTAGGCACATTACAGCGTTTCGGGATTAATAAGCAAATGTATTTAGTCGGAATGTGTTCTTATTTCTGAATTTGTCGGTGTGCTTTAATGGCGTTGTTTTGCTTAAAACCCATCCTGACCAGCTCATTTTAGCTCTGTTGAATCACAAAAAAATGAACATTAAATACAGATCATTCAGGGCAGGGCAGGGCAGTCCCATGTGCTGACGGAATAATGAGCTGCTGCCATCGTAAATTAGGTGCTAATCACACTTAAGAGTGCAAATTGGATGAAAGTTGGAAATGGTGCACGGCGGAACGTGTTCACCCAAGAAAACGTACACCAGCTTTTGTTTCTGCAATAAAACCTAAAGATGGTGGACCATGAAATCACTCACACACACACACACACACACACACACACATCGAGTAGTAGTAACCTGCGTTTGTTTTGGTGCATTTTTTAGTCTGGTTCTTTTCTCTGAGATCTATTAAAGTCTGTCAAATGGAAAAGTAATTCAAAATCTAGAATCAGAATCTCACCACTTATTAAATGGAATCACTTTTGAGTCTTTGATTGAGACCAGAAGACCAAGTCGCATTGAATCTTGCGTTTTGCAAAATTAGGCACCTCTGCGAGTACTCAATTTTGGCATTTTTTAATAGCCTCAACTGAATTCAAGCCATTGCCCATATTCAAAACTCATAACTTACTGGCCATTTATTGAACTAAAACAACATGTGTTATGTTAAGTCTGTCTAATGTCTCTATCCCGCTTCTTCTGTTGTATCCATCAAAACAGGATAAGGAGAGAGATCAACGACAGGGGAAGACCACGTTCCCTGGCCCACAGCCCTGTCCTTGACCTGAGATCAGTTTAACCTGCTACCTAAAACCCTCCAGCGTGGGGAAAGGGGTGGATGGTGGGAAACCCGCCGTGTCAGAGCCAAACAAGCGTAACCTTAGGAAAGGAGGTGAGAGGACTGGAGGCGAGGCGAGAGGTGAGGTACAGTTGCCTTATCAATGGCCTTGATTGCGAAGCTGTGCTGTTCCTGATAGCCCCGTGCCTCACACACTCCTCAAGTGTCCATATATCAGACAGCCAATCCGGTTAAATTAAGATCGCTAAGAGGCTTTGCCGTACCAAAGCTAATAATAGCTCCCCCTCACCGGCAGATGTTTCAGTAAAGCGTGGTTTGTCGGATGCTGCAAACGCCAGTGTGTTGTTGTCTTGACGAAAACGTCAGCAACAGCCTTGACCCACTAGTGATGTTGGCATTTGCAGTGGCTCCTCAACGCAACGCTTGACAGGCCTCTGGCTGACCTACACAAAGCCTGAGGATTCTCCCTTTAGGGATAATCCATGGCTCCAACTCTCACTGCACACAAAGCGTGTCATGGACCTGTGACCTGGAGTGACACAGACGCCACGCGTTCTGAGAAAGCCCAAGTTACGACTGAGGCAGTGAGGGTGTTGTGCACACAAACTTTCATTCTGGCTCTCTTGGTGCGTTCATTTGTGCGTGCGCATGTCCCTGTGTGCTTGGGGCTGGGGCCTTTTGTGTCTTTTTGCACATGCCGCGTACATGTGGGTGTACCTGACATGCGTTGTGTTTTTTGCGAACGTGCACCCCAATGCACATCTGTGGCTTAGGTTACCCACTTGCCCCAACACCATGCGGTGTTGAATCAGAGAGAGTAACCTAAGCCAGAGTTAGCTTTGTGGTGGGCAAGCAGGTTGATTAGAACCGGCTCTGCTTACGTCCCCCGTGCAGAGGGCTTTGTGTTTAGCCCAGTCTCCTCTTTCAGCTCGCCTAAAAGGCGGCTGACCAACAGCTCACAGCAAAACTATGTCAACACGCCATGTGCTGTAAGCCACGTGGGATAAATGTTGCATAACTCGGGTGCAAAATCAATTACACACTTTTGAAATCAGTCGGTATGATAGTTTTGATATTCCTCAAACCTTTTGGACCTATGTCTTTCATCCCTCTCATAGTAGACACATTGTCGTGGCAATTAAACTCGGTGGGTGTTATAAACTGAGTAATCACCCGATCGCCTTATTTAATGCAAGACAAAATCATAATTGAACAATCTCTCCTAATTAGCAACAAAGACCGTGTCCCAATTTTCAGTACCCAGACTCTTTCACAGCTTTTTTAAACCTTTATCAAAACTTACGTTTTGAAGTGATTCCGGGCAGAGTTCACTTAAGCAAATTCCCAATGGGTTTTCCAAGAACGCCGCAGCTGGCCAGTTGCCTTCATTTCTAAACACAGAGCCTGTGACGCACATGCACACACATATTGTACGGGTTGGCCTACACCTGTGACTCTAAGCCTTGCTGACTGGATTTGTGCCAAACCTACTGGCGATCCCTGTTTGTGTCGGTGGCTAGGTCTGTGTACATATAACATTTGGCGAGAGTGAGAAAGAGTGAGATCCAAACACAGAGGAGGATGATGCCGGCTAGATTTATCTAGAGTGCCGTGATACGCGGCACATGTTCAGTAAATATTGGTCTCGGTTTAATGCACCGCCTTGTTATGCTCTTATCCTGTAAAGTTATGTTCGTGATACGTCAAGCCTTCCTGTGCCGTCACAGCAGACTCACCAGCCAGCAGAGGCTTAACAATGGCAGCCTAAGTCAAAGTTAACATATGCCAGCAGCTAAATTAAGCTCCTAATTAACAATCTCATGCTGAGGTAACATTATGGGCTAATCACAGAGAGCCAAGTAGCCACCTGAACCAAATACCCACCAGTGCACCAAGATCCTGTTCAAACGCATCGCTAATTGCCTTTAGGATCCATTCATTTGTTAAAAAGAGATCACTGAAGGCCGTATTTATAATAACTACAAACTTTATTTAAATGGCTTTTATAAAAATGGTTAACAAGTTATTATTGGACAAAAAAAATTACAATAAAAATTGAACACAATACTCAGAAATATGTTTTCATAAGTGTATAATCATCTGAAACTAAGATGTGTTTCTTTCACCGCGGAAGGAGCCTCTTCAATCTATAACGGCAGTGGGTTCTCATCCACGGAGTCTGCCATATGGCACTGCTATATTTCTACAGTGGCCCAGAAAAAACATAAACCTCAATTTAGAGACAGCCGTTTACATATTTTCATTACCTGAAGGCCTCTGTAGATTCCTGAAGTTACTTGGCTCTAATACTCAACTTTACTCAACTGACTTCCGATAATATGCACCAGAAGGAACCAATAGATATAAAATCAAAATTGGACCCTAAGATAGACAAGCATATATACAGTACAGATGGCATCAAAAACGAAACAAAAGCCACATCACCAAGTGTATTTAAACACATGCCACAACCTCCCAATTTAACTTTGTATTTCAAATTAACATGTGTGACTTGCCAAACCACCAAACACTGTACGTATTGTTTTTTGGGGGGGGGAGTTGAGCGGGAGATATGGCACAATGGAGGATTGGTTTCTGAGGCGAACACAAGCGGCTTGATGGCCTGCAATAACCCAAAGCAGATAATATCTGAGGCTACTGCTAGCAGGGCTGACATTTAAACAATCTGTCAGGGGCGAGTGCATGTGCCTGACAAAGTCAGCCCGCAGAGAGAGGGACACAAGTCAGTAGTAAGCCTTATATAATACACAAAAGTATCCACAGTATCCAAATATGGCCCAACCAAGCTTGTGACAAAGGATTTGGACTGGCCCCTGGAAGCTGAAGATTCAAATCATTAGTCAGTGACCTCTCGGATGACGGACCATATATATATATACATGTGTATATATGTTCTACTCTTGCACAGCCTTAGTTTACTTTGGTCTGAACCTGTGTCTTATTATGTTTGTATACTTTTTTTGACCTCTTCTGCTGCAACACCGCAAATTTTCCCACTGTGGGACAATGAAAGATGATCTTATCTTATCTTATCTTACAACATACAACCATCTTCCCATTCACTGTGGAATCGAAAATGAGTAGAGAAAAAGGTTTATGAGGTTTCCCCTCAAGGAGAGAAGTCTCCATCTCCAGTGCTCCAGGGAAAACCTCCTCGGGGTCATGTTACTCTTTATCGGGCTTGTCATCAGACCAACGCGGAACAGCAAGAAATAAACAAGGAGCTAACAGGAAGTTGCTAATTTACTCTCAAAGAGTATACGTGAAAAAGAAAGTGCACCTAAAGTAGGAAGGATCTTCCTTGACGTCAGCTCTACAAGATTATACATGTTTACCAACATGTCTTTAGAGTATCTTTACGCAAGAGACCAAAGGGATGGTTGGACGTTTGAGCACAACAGGCAATGTGGTAAAAACCTCAAGCCACAATCAGTGTGTAATGCCCATTTTGCCCAGCTGTCAAAATCAACACGATCCGCATTCCACTGGTGACCTGTGTAGTAGGATCCACTCGTCCACATGGGCCCCCATGGGAATGTTGCCCTTCGCCTCCTTCAAAGTATTCCTGGTGACTAGTCTTTCTTTGGTGAATACTCAGTTTAAACCTTGTCCTATCCGTCCCATCTAAAACCTCCTAACACCAAAGGGCACCGCAGCCATTGCTGTTTCTTGATAGCGTGACCCACCCGATCAATGGACATAGAATGGGAGTGGGACAAGAAAAACTACGAGGGGTGGGGAATGGGAGTGGGACAAGAAAAACTACGAGGGGTGGGGGTGGGGGGGGGGGGGGGGGCAGAGGTGCTAATACCCAGCATTAGCCTGACTGCAGTACAGTATATCTTTGATGGTAGCCTAAAATAAAACGGGATTCAAACCACCTTAATCCCTGCCTAGCAAGCCACACCCTCATAGTAAGACGGGACCGCAGAGCGAAAACAAAAAAAAAAGTGGAACTAGATGCAACAGCTTTCGCTCTGGTGTAATGCAGCCTCTGACATGTTGATACAGCGCAACCAGCGGTAGCTTCAGTTACACTAAATTTAAACTAGACAGATGCCACACATAGTTAGTCATGCCTCGCCTCGGGGAAACAAACGTCTCATTCATGACAGTGGGTGCCGGGACCCCTTCAGTTCAGGGAGGTTAGGGGGGCACCCACATGGTGATCTAGCCCCACATGTGAACCTCATGCATGACAGTCTGCCCTTTGACCCGCGCTTCTCTTTTCCGTGGTTATAGGTGTGACTCACTTTTTCTCACCCATACGGCCTTTCATGTGCTTTTCCTTAAAAGTAGGCTTATTTATTTCCTTTTTTTAAACTAGTTTTATGCAGAATTTGTGGTGAAAACTGTGCATATCCAAAGTTATCCACATTCACCTTCATGTCTGGTATAAACAAGCTTCGCAATTACAATTCGGAAAATATTTTACATTTATAGAAAAATAAATATATACTAAGGCCAACAAAGCACATTGGCGAGGTGGAAGCCAATTGCAGAGCATACCACATAAACACAAATTATAATCAGCAATGTTTAATGTCATCAATTCGGTATCCATCATAAACTGGACACCGCTCATCAAGTCGACTATACGCATTTAAAAAAATACAAGGTCTTCTGTTGTCACTTTAGCACTAGTTTGGTATTATTTCTAACAGACTTGAGTATATAGCCCTTCACTCTCATGACAGCTGGTTGTTGAAATGGTTGCTCCCGACCCTCAACCTTAAAAGTCTAGACAAACACAGACCAATGTTCGCTCAAAACACACCTGGCTGGAGTCTGGGAGTGCCCACACACTCACCTGGCGATGTGGCACACAGCATTCTTCCACTCCTCTCCTCGTTACGCTCGCAAAGTGCTCGATCAGTAAAAAGTTGACGGCTGCAGTGGTGCTGGGGTGAGAGGGATTCTCCTGCTCTAAGTACGAGCGAGTCACCAGAACCTGCCGTCTGCCCTCTGCCACTCTCTTTGGGAGCTCAAAATAGTCCACCATGAGAGCGATGTAATTTCAGTCTTTCCCACGACGAGGATCACGCTCTCGGCTCCAAAGCACCGGCGCAATGACAACAAAAGAGACAAGGGCAAAATAGCTTTCTCCTGCTGGCTGCTCTCAGTCTGATCATTTCACAACCATAAAGATGTGCCCCGACACATCCTCATAGCCCAGCATGATAAACTTACAGGCACAAGAAATGTCACAGCCCATTAGCTGAACAAAATCAAAACCTGACTTGTGTCTCAGTGGTTGTGGTCAAGGCTGACATCTGGAGATTTCATTAGCCTACATCAGTCTTTCTGCTGTCACTTGTGGTCGCTTTCATATCCTGAGAAAGCACTTAGAGGAGAAAGAAGCCCCAGTCGTCCTCTCGACGGGTCTACAATGTTCACTACCACAAAAAAAAAATCTTTTTACACGGAAGATAAGAAAAAAAAAGCCCAAGTATATGGGATATGAAACAAAACGAAAGGAAGCAAATGTCTTGACAAGACAAATAGCAGAACAAAAATGCTCTTCATGTTCCCTCTACCAGCAGCCGGAGATCTCCCCTCGCCTTTCATTTCACCCTGCCATCTGAACCCCACATGGCATGTCTGGGCAGAGAGCCAGTAACCTCCACTATAGATCTTCTACTAACGCCGCCACCCATAAAGGGCACTTCTGCCCCCTGCCTCAATCCACCTTTAACGCCCAAAGAGGCCGCCGCACACGACCTCCACTAGGCGACACTCGCCAATCCCCGAACCTACCACCCTTACAGACACTGTGCCACAAATGGGACAAGTGGACCTGAAAGAATTAAGGCCACGTATGAACTGAAACATTGTCAGATGGATTATGTCATTACCGTTTACGACGCTAGACTCAGCAACAGGACAACCAGGCTTACCTGGTTTTGATAACATACATGAGAGTAAGTTTGAAGACCCTCCATGAAGGGTGACGCCAACAACACACGAGTCTCTAATACAGTTTCACAATGACGGTGAGCTCTAAGATGCAAAGTGGTCTGCGGCATGCAGATACCCAAAAGATGACTTCCCTGCATGTTACTAATACCTAAGCTAGCTAAATTAAAATAGGTTAGTTTTTATTTCACTGAAACGGCCTGTCTGGTTTTATTGCTGCTTTATAGGTGAGGGACGTAAAAAGACAATTTAAAAACTTTTTTAATAACCAAGTTTTGTCTGATTTTCGAACCTACCAACTATGATGCCCACGGAACCAAGTAAATCCCTGTTTTTCAGTACAGTCCAAAATATTGTATTATTCCACTGTGTCATTTTTTCTCCTAGTTGTGAATCATAGTTACCGGCAAGAGCTTAATGTAGATTAGTTGACAGGGGATTTTAGTAAAGTATCATACCTCTAACGTAAAACACTTTACCTATGTCATTACTAACAAAAAAAAGTACAGTGTAAACACATATTTCAAACTTGGTAACCAACAATGGTGAAAAGAGCTGAATATGTCATGGTTAAAGCTACTGACTTTGTTTCTATAATGTTGCATTTCAAATCTGGAAAGAGCTTTTCTTGACACTTATTAGCCAACATGCATGCAATTGTTTTTTGTTGTTAGAATCTTACAGTTTGATGAATGAACATCCGCAAAATAATTGGAGCAAATCAGAGCTCCCTACTGTTCGGCTCAGTCATCAGAGAAAAATGTAGTGAAATGAACCATTTGTGAGCCTTATCTCACTTTCTATTTAGACTTATTCACAGAGGGAATCAGGGACAATCCTCACTTCACTGCCTCTGAATAGAACTTTGGTGTATCTCACCTCAAAGAGGAGACTCATAACAAGACGACACTCAGACAGAGATGGGAAAGGACTCGCATAGATACAAACAAAAGGAAAATAATAGAAAAAAATTAAACCGAGAGGTTGTTAGTATGTACCGAACCAGTGATTTATAATCACATTTACATGTGGAGTTTTAAAAAGCTGCAAAAGAGCAAGATAACAGACGCTCAGAGTTCAGGTGTACAGGAAGCCAACACCCACTGCTCAGCTCCTTTAAAGAAGGCAATTTTAATATTTGTAGAAGTAATTTGGCTGTAGAAGTAATTTATCATAAACACTGAGCAACCCGCTCACATAATGGCACCCTTTTACAAATGTAATCGCATATTTGAAAAATGTTGTCAAAAATAAGAATTTAGCTTCTAAAAGAGATATACAATGTGTGGCTGTTTTTTTCATTCTGATTTTGTTCCAATTTAGCTATCCTTTTCCTACAATAATAAAATCAAAAGCCTGATTGCAAGCAACATGAGACATAAGAAGCTTAGTGGGGTAAGATATTTACAGAAGAGGATGTTTAAAAAGCAAGTCTGGACTTGAGCCTTGCCTTTAGAGAAGGAGGCCAATGCAGGAGAGTGCAACTCCCTCGCACGCTGGCTGTGTGCGCCTGTATTACACTTCAGTTATTAATTTGGACAGGCACCCCCCTCATGGGCCAAGTCATACAGTCCACATCAGATTAAAACCACTTACACAGTGGTGCTCTTATTCCAACACTGATTCCAATAGGAGATTTTCCCTCATCCCATCTCCAAATTAAACTTATTTTTTAATCGAAGGAAAATTTGATTTAAGATTGCGTAGGCCAAGTCTTCATGGAGACATTAGTTTGCCAAAGTGTCATGACTAAGACATAGCCAAAGAATCTACTGGTGCCACTGGTTTAGGCCCAAATACAAAAACAAATGAGAGTGCTGAACTGCATGGATAATCAGTAGATGCCACAAATGCATTATTTTGGGTTCAAGTCTAGCTCATCACCTTTGCACGATCTTCTTGAGGCCTTTTCCCAAATGGTCCCAGAAATAATGTAAGATGTAACATATTTTTGGCAACCTCAGGCAAGTCATCATTTTTTCCGAACAACATTCCACATGTGTGGAATTTCACTGAAACACCATTTTAATCTAGTTTCTAGCATGCAAGTCTACCTGCCTATACGCGGATGCTTGATGCTTCGAGTCATTGATTTCTAAGTTAACATTTCACTGTTTTCAAGCACCTGTACTCATCAAATTATCTCAACAAACATGTCTTTCTTTCTTTTTTTGCAATATTTCTAATGCTAATCTCTTATCTTATCTTATTTTATAACACTTATTGCAAATAAAGGCTCCTGCTTTCTTGATTTACTAAGTTATTCAAATGTTATTCTTATTTCTTTATTTAATAATTCATTAAGAAATACAGGAATTTTATTAAAGTTATATTCACCTATAATAAGGCCTTCTAAAAGAAAAATACCATCTTCTAATATTTGTCCATTTTATTGGCATTTTCACCAATGAAAGATTGTTTAGCCTGCGGAGGGGATAATTTGCAGTATCATGAACCAAAGATTCTCATCTAGATTCAAGCCTGCAGCCGTTCAGTTGTAATGGTGTACACCGTAAATCATAGTAGATAGATAGATAGAAAAGTTTGTTTATATTTCAAAGCTTTTTTAAGACTTCATGTGAAATTATCACCAGAATAACCTGATGATTTAACATATCTCTATGTCGTATAAATCCCCTACATTTGTGACTTACAAATGTATGAAAAAGTAAAAAAAAAAACATATTTTTTGATCTCTCACATCTGGACCATGGTGTAATTGAAATCACCTCACCCTCATGTAACCCATCTCCTATTCAAAGCTGTTAAAGCAGGTAGTATTGATTTATTAATTATATTCCTTTAGTTTTAAATGTTCAGGTATATTGACTGAGTGACAGTGTGTGTAATAAGATGTGATCTGTCATAATACATATACATATAGTAATACATATCACAATCATTCTGCTGAATGAAATGATTTGTTTTTATTTTTTAAAGGCAATCAATAAACATTTACACTAAGGACTGTTTACAGTGAAGTTCCACATTACATATATCTGTGCTTCCTTTCACTTATTTTGTAAACAGTCAGAAAATAAACGTTTTGACAACATTAGCATGTGCTACTGTACATAATTGTGACATCAGTAGCCTTTTATCCATTTAATTTAACTTATTGCTTACCGGTTAACTGTTGCGACAGTCAAACACACTTTTCACACACACATTCAACACAAAGTGAGCACTTGTGCTAACTCTGCTAGCATGCTATTTAATGACAGTTGGTGTTGTGGACGTGAGCGGCACGGCTGCAATGTGGAAATACGCGTGCCGTTTGTTTATTTTTAATGTTTTCACATGTCACACTTTCCCAATATAAAAATACACACAGAGACACTTGCGCAGGACTCGGTTCCTCTTCCACACAGTGTCGATTCGAAAGCTGCCGGGTCGAGTTTTACACAACAGTAGCTTTACGTTGGAGCGCGTTGTGTTTCATAAGTTTACTAACAAGTACACAACGTGTGCAGACACACGAGGAAACTAACGAACACATACGCACACTGACCTGCGGGGCCCAACGGCTGCTGCTGCCCGTCCTCTCCGAAGATCAGCCTGAAGTCCAGCTCGTCATTCCCGGGGCAGTTCGCAGTCGTCATCGGGTTTGACAGCTCGGGGGTTTTAACCCGCCACTCGACCGTCTACCGCCGGAGCACTTTATGGCTCTGCTAATAACGTCCCAACATTTACCGACTGCCAGCACCACGACCGACTTTAACTTTGGTGCATTTTACTCGTGGAGACACACGCACAGACGCGCGCGCGAAATCGAACGGGATCCTAAACACGCGCTTCCTCCGGCAGTTAGCGACCGAGACGCAGGCTTCAATTTCCACTCCGCCTCCGTGCTCCTCTGCGAGCCGGTGAGCGACAGGCAGACACACGACCTCTCTCTCTCTCTCTCCCTCTCTCTCTCTCTCTCTCTCTTCTGTAGTTTACTGTGTGTGCGTTATTAAATCTGTTGAATTATCCCATTAATTCTCCCTCTCTCTCTTTTGTTGCCTCTCTCTCTCTCTCTCTCTCTCTCTCTCTCTCTATGAGCGTGTGTGTGTGTCGCTCTCTCTCTGGAGCTGCTATCCAAACTTTTACTAACCCCGCGTGACAAGGCAGTTCCAGCGGTGACGTCAGCAGACACAACACAGAGCACACACACACACACACTGCTCCCCAGTTAATAAACAGTTTATTAAAGCCTGACTTATTAAAGGTCTCCGAGAGTATGCTTTCCCCTTTGAAGGAGCTTGGTGTGTTTTCCAATATGTAGGCAATACGTCTCACCACTTTGTTATGAAGCGGTTTTCCTCGTGCCATAATGTACAAGCATCTGAGATTTTACCCCGTCAACCTTTTGACCTTGCGACAGCCTCACTGCCACTTTTCTCCATTTAATTGGCCCTCTATTCTCATCCCACCACCCACCATTAGATTACATCCGATTGCTGCCGGGCTCTCAACCCTTCCTCTTTGTGTCGTTCCCATCCAGGCCAGGATTGGAAAGTGTAATGACACGATGCACTTTAGCTCCCTCATGCCTATCAAGCCCACAGGCCCATTCCTTTCTAATCAGCCAATTTAGGCCTGTGGATTATGCTTTACCCCTACCCCTTACTCTGCGGTAAGGATATCTTGGCCATCATTTTTTAGATTACTAAAGGTGCAGAGAAGAAAATGTTTGTCCAGATTCTGCAGGGATGAAAAGTAGATTCTCTATCAGTATCATACTGCGTCGTGCTTTTCCCATTCTTGGACAAGGCAGCTTTGGGACAGCATATAAAGATTTTGAGAGATGCTTTAGTAATTGCTGATGAACAAGTCTATTTATAATCTATAAAGCCAGCAGTAACCAAAAGCTACGTGCCTGCCTCAGACATGCATTTAAAATGAATACAATTATAGTCACACAGAATTCTCCAAGCTCAATGCATTCCTGTCAGTGATAATGCAATACCTTTAATTCCTCTGGGTATTTCTTATCAGATATGGGTTTATCTGAGATTAGACAAAAGCAATAGTATATTCCCACTGTATATGTTCTGTTCCACTCCGGTCATTGTGTTTCTACCCAACCCAGAAGTCGTCTCAGGTTAATCTTTATAGGTTAGCAACCCAGAGGCTGATGTACTGTAAACCTCTCACATGTTGCTGCTTTGATGGTCTCCTTGCCTGACAACACTTGTGTTAATGGCAAGATGATATTCAGATTGTGGTGCTATGCCGCCCACCTGTATTAAACACACACACACACACACACACACACACACTCAAACATAAACGTTTGCGGCTGATGAAAACATGCCTCTATCAAGAACTTTCTTTTTAATGTTTCACTAAAGGTTTTTTGCGTCACCGATAAGCTGAGTTATAAAACATCTTACGTTTTTATTACCGCATTAACACACACAGATGAAGTACATAACAATAATGTTTTGGGATTTTAAGATCGACTTGCAATAAAGGAAACACATGAGAACACTTTAAGTTATATATATTCATGACAATATTAAGTGATGGTTAAATATTATTTATAGTACTCCAGAAAACAATTGCGTCTGCTGCAGACAGCACCCTCTCATTTTTTTGTCACATATGTGCTCGATGCATGTGGGCGTAAAGAGAGGTGCTCAGCTCAGAAATACATCTGAAAGCATCAATATCACATTTCCTGTGGCCTTTGTTTCCAAGCAAAATCTTTAACAAAACATTTAACCCTTTTTGACTTACATTTCATCTTCTGAAGCAATTCTCTCCCAAGCGATGAGTTTGACCCAGCAGCATATTTGTACATTTGTATCCCTTTTTCAATCCTATGTGGCACCACATAAACAAGTTGCACATCGTTTAATGGTATCCGACCATTTCAAACTGATCACAGGCATGCAGTAGACTGATTAAAACAAATATTAGGAAAAATGTAATTTCACTGAGATGTTAGAAAGTCAAAGATATCTCACTTATTATTTAATATTAATTCTTTTGAAAACAGAAAGAACCTACATCTTTGGTCCGTGTCACACATGATGTTTGTTTCATAGGTAATTTCAGTACAGGTACAACCAAATTACAGATTGTATTCCGTGACACTTTGACTGTGTTGCTCTTTGTAGCAAGTCCTTTTGCAGTGCGACTTAAAGGGGAAAAGAGAAGCAAAACATTTAATTTGAATACCTTTCTGTAAGCCATCTTTATTGTCCTGTTGCAACAAATCTCAATAGAGTCAATAATTAATTTTAAAAAAAGTGAAAATATTGGCAAAAAATGTTTCTTAACAAACCCTATAATCTATATGGGAAAAATGTTTATCTCTTTCATTTATAATGATAATAGTGACACAGATGTGGATCCGAATACTGTACAAAGAATGGTTTACACGAAGAAAATATGGTTTTAGTTTTAAAATAAATGAAATAAATGGAAGTTTACTGATGTAAATGTACCTCAGTCTTAATTTTCCCTATGCTAAATTAAATTATAAATTGATAATTTAAATATCATTTGGCAATAACACTATTTCACTGAACTTCCTCCTGTGTAACAATCATGTCTCCAGGCCCACCCGAGTCTAATTCAGGTTACCTGCATCTTTTATCTTCGCGGATGACCTTTGAAGGGAGAAGATAAAAAAAAAAAAGTAAAAATGTGTGGGAGGCTGAAGATGTGGTTTGTGATATTATGTTCGTGTAAAGTAAGTTATGAAGGAAAAAAACAACAGCATCTGCCCCCACACTGGTCCTATTTGAGAGATGTCACTCTTTCAAGGATTGGGGTTTGCACAGACTGCAGAAAATGCAGAGCACGTTTTGGCAACATGTGCAATGTTAACTAAATGTCAACCAGTATGAAATTGCACACAGTACCGCTTTTGAATGTCAGCTGATAAGGAAATAAATGTCAACTAATGCAATAACACGGTTTTGCACATCTTTTTTTCAATGAACTTTAAAATGTTAAAAAGTACATTGACATCACATTGTGGATCACTAATGCACTGTGCCTAGCTAGTTGACCATGTGAAATAAATATTTTTGACTTGCAAAACAGTGCAAAGACTCCTTACCATGGCTCTAATTAGGATTTCAGATGACTTGGTACCTTCCTGTTGATTTATGCTGCCCTCTCTTGTTCGGTTTGTGAAAGAGAATGTTGACTTTGATTAGTGGGTTGCAAAGTTCCAATCAGGCAAAAACAAGCCCAATCTAGAGTGAGTGGTGGTCATGTTAATTTAGCTTGCTAAATGTTTTACTTATAGTAATACTCGGGTCAAATAGGTTCATATATATATACGTGTGTTACTAGATTATATCCAGCTCAGGTCTTTCTGTTTCAGGGGACATTAATCAGATGCCACAGCACTGGTTTGTTCGGCATGTGACAGAGAGTCTGTCAATGAAAGTGTGTGTGATGAAGCTACAGTTAATCAATAAGGGAGCTGATTCACTCAGCACATGGCTGATGTACGATCAATGTTGGATGTGACAGCAGCACTGATGCAGATAGTTGCTTTTTTTTAATGCAGATTATAAACACGACTGACCTTAACAGAAAATAATAAGATAGAGAGATTAAAAGGTTTGAACCAAAATACACGGATGAAAACGTCGTCTGCCATCGAGCAGCTGGGGAGAAACGGGGAGAAACTGCAGAAATCAGGGAGCCCCCTTAGGAGCCTCTCTGGATGCATGCCTGTTGAGATTAGTCTCCTTTTATTGGTTTATACTTTCCAGTGGCAAAGCAGCAACAGTGGATTAATCCCCCTGCGAACCCCAGGAGAGGCATACAAAAAATATGCCTGTCTGCCTTGAAGAACTCATTTATAAAGTATGGACATCACTGGTCAAAAGAATGAACCCTGTAATAAAAATGTAGACCAATTTAATTAAAACAGGTGTATTTTTTTAATGAATAGCAGTGTTAGGGCCTCCGCTGAATAAACTCAGCCATGTGTCAGGTGTACTATGTAGGCTAGCGATCAGCTGAACGATTTACAATAACAGGCAGAGACTTCACAATAAACAAAATGATCAGGTTAAAAGGGGACACGTGCCTGGCGATGGTCTGCAGGCTACTGCTTTCAATGTTGAAAGATCATATACACACGCACGCATAACATATTACCTATTGTTTATTTAATAACCACGAACGTTCCTGTTTCCTTTACATGTATGTTTATGTTATGGTTTAATGTTTGCATTTGCTATACATTTGGATTGGAAATGAAAGCCAACATATGAGAATCTCACAGGTTTTTCCCAAAACTGGGGCTGTGTTCCTCCAGCTATGAGGGTTTCCATATTATAGCATTGTGGTAGGGAGCATGGATGGAGGTCATTTGTCATTAGGCGTTAGTCTCTCTCATATTCATAAGCCTTTTAGATGAATAATCCTAAAATAAACATAATATAGTGTGGCCTAATTATGATATACATTTGATGAGAAGAAAGAGGTTACTATGTTGGTATGATGTGTACACACAAGACTTTATTTGATCAACAAACGTATTTCTCCATGTCCTACAAGTAAAACTTTATTTAATATTATTAATTCAATTATTGTTATTAATTGCCCAACATTCTCACTCTGAGGAAATAACTGAGTGAGTGGAAAAGAAAAACGACAAAAGACGCGCCCACATGGTGCCGTTCTATTACGTCATCACTCTGCGCCCGCGTATCATCCACAGGCGTCAAGACAGCATGGCGATTTTACCACCGGGCGAGATTGGATTACAGCTTCACGGCGTTTTTGAGACATCGTAAAATTTCCAGTGGACTCACAGACATCACCCGCACGTGCCAGTGGTTCAGTCTCACTCTAATCTGCGGACTCTCGGCTGCTGTGGAGTCAGGAGAGAGGCAGCAGAATGCAGTCGGTGAAGGTCGGCTATTTGTGCTCGGTGGCTTCCATGTCTCTGAGCTCGGGGAGGATTTTCTGCCCTCAGTTTGTTAGAATATGGTCAGCTCGCTGTCATGCCGGTGCTGTCAGCCACTTCCGTCTCTGTCGGACTGCGGCCAAGTCGCCAGAGGAGACCGCGGTCATCCGGGTACCACGCTATTTGCAAAAACGCGTCGAAAACGTGAAGCAGGCGCGAGGCAAAATTAAGTTCAACACCATCCGGCCTGGTAAACTCTTAATCCAGAGCAGGAACCCTCATCTGAACCAGTCTGTGGGATACGCGCTGGGGAAGTTCGAGCAGCCCAGTCTCTGCTCCAAAGGATGGAAACATCCCAAGTCCACCGGGGACTACTTCGCCATCAACAACATCAAGACCGTTGCGCCCTACGTGACTGAAAACCACACAGACGACGCCGAACCGAAACCACACGTGACCTTTAATAAACTCCATATTTGCAAGGAGCTGGTGGATGCATTGGACAGCGTCAACATCACCCATCCCACCACTGTACAGTTGCAGACCATCCCGAAGGTCATGAAAGGTCACAATATCCTCTGTGCGGCAGAGACGGGCAGTGGGAAAACGCTGAGTTACCTCCTGCCCATTGTTCACAGGCTGCAGGCCGATGAGGAATCGCAGATGCCCTCGAATAGCTCAAACAAAATTCGCACTTTGATTCTCGTGCCGTCCAGAGAGCTGGCTGACCAGGTGTCAGCCGTGTGCCGAGCTCTCTGCGCTCCGTTCGGGATGGTGACCAGGACTGTGGGTGGAGGGCGAGGTGTCGGGCACATAAAGACGGTCTTCAAGAGGAATCATCCGGATGTTCTAGTGGCTACGCCGGGCGCTCTGGTCAAGGCCCTGCGGAGACGCTGCCTGGACTTGGGTCAGCTGAGCTTCTTTGTGGTAGATGAAGCCGACACCATGTTTGACCCCAGCTTCTCCGGCATGCTGGAGACAATCCTGAGCCACGCAAACATCGCAAGTAATCCCAAGCAAACGCGGGGCCTGGGCCGCAAAGCCCAGCTGCTGCTGGTGGGCGCCACCTTCCCCAGCGGCGTTGGGGAGGTGCTCAGCCAGGTGACGGACCTCGGCAGCATGGTGGTCGTCAAGAGTAAGATGCTGCACTTCCTCATGCCGCATGTCAAGCAGACCTTCCTGAGGGTGAAGGGCGCTGACAAAATCCTGGAGCTCCACCAAGCCATTAAAAAGCTGCAACATGAGAAAGGAGGGGGCGCCGTCCTGGTGTTCTGCAACAAGTCCGCCACAGTCAACTGGTTGGGCTACTCGCTGGATGAGATGGGGACTCAGCATTTGCGTCTGCAAGGGGAGATGCCTGCTGCGGTGCGCACAGGAATCTTCAACTCTTTCCAGAAGGGCGCTGCGGATGTGCTGATTTGCACAGACATTGCCTCTCGTGGCCTGGACACGTCCCGCGTGCGCCTGGTCGTCAACTATGACTTCCCGGAGTCCCACACTGACTACATCCACAGGGTGGGCAGAGTGGGAAGGGCTGGTGGGGTGGAGGACGGGGAGGTGCTGAGCTTCGTCACTCACCGCTGGGACGTGGAGCTGGTGCAGAAGATAGAGACTGCTGCGCGTCGGAGATCCAGTTTGCCGGGAATGGAATCTGATATCCAGGAGCCCAAACCCAAAGAAGTAGAAGGACAGGAGGAGTAGAAAACATTTCCCAGATGTTATTTCAAAATGTGTCAACTCTAACTGTTTAGACTTGCATTACTTTAAAAGACGTAATTAATTTTTTCCAGCATCCAATGCTATTGGTTAAAATCTTTTCTATCCACTTAAAATCTGAAAACGTCATGTTATTGTCATGTCGTATTTTCCTTGAATATTGAATCAAGCAATATTTCAGCTGTAAATGTTTGACAATTGTAAAATTTACCAGACAATGTCTCTATACAAATATTGATGAATTAATTTATTTGCTATGCTTCAGCTTTTTTTTCCAAATGTAATGACTATAGCTAAGATGTTATTAAATCAGACACTGAAGTTTTTGGAATTAATCTTTTTGTCCAACGAACGAAATGGTTTATAAATAAGTTACATAGATTTGAAGCATTTCCCACATTGAGTTATCTTGCATGGAAACCTTGACTAAATATCCCATTTATTTCGGAATTCTCAATCATTTTTTTTGAAGTATGCGGTGCACTGTGGTGGCCACAAGATGGTGGTATTGGTCTGATTTAGAGCAAGTGTGGGGGGCCTAACCTGCGCATTTACGTTACGTTCAAGACTTTGCACTTGGTGCTCAGTACAATTATCTCGGCAATTGGTCACCGACAGATTCCGAATGGTCATAATTACAACCTGCTTGTTTCTGAAAGGTTTTTACCGATCATTGGTTTCCGGTAGCAAGCTGTGACCACGTATCGCGTAGCCTGACATCTCTGGCGTTGATGGGGAAGCTCTACTGTACTTGATGGGATCCCTCCCACCCTGCCCTCTTCCTCTTCTTCCGTGCCTGTGGGTGCATGCTGATAGGAAACCGCAAGTTTGTCAACATGACAATCAGCCAGAGTGAAGCAAAATCCAAGGGGTCCTATTTCAAAGGTAAACATCTTTCTCTAGAGTCTTGCATTTTCGAAACTCGCTCCGTTGGTGTTATTTTACAACAACTTTTCAAGTGTCTTCGTGTCAAATTGACAGGTGACACCCAAACACCCGAGACATTTCTGCTGGGAAACGGGAGTGCTCCTGTTTTGACAAGGCAGCCTGTCACTCATGAAGCATGCCCCGCTGATTTATGCCGAAGAGCTTGTGGAAGAATGGAGATTAGAGGAGCAGACAGACCTGCGCGAAGCAGACGGTAGGACAGTGTTAACAGCTCTGACAGTAACTAGGGGCTTCCATCAGAATGTCTGGAATTTAACTGATTTTCCTGCTCCCGCTGGGGTCAAAACCTTTAGGCTCTGCTCCCACCACAGGTTCACATTTCACCCAACTGTACCCTGACAACAAGAAACTAGTATCCACTTATAGCATGTGGAGCAACTGTCTCCAGTCCCTCAACTTATATTTGCGTTCCCCTTTAATCCAACTGACCCCACCTCCAAAAAGAAACACTGTCAAATGTCCCATTTGGGAAAAATCCTAGATGCTACTTGACAGATAGAACAAGAAAGAAAGCAGCTTTATTGGTGCCACACAAACATGCACAACACAACACGTAAGTTGGGGGGGGGGAAATAGCGACGCTTTACTCATCACAATAAACAGGCTGTTGAAATAGTTTTATGTTTTTTTTGTGATCTGAGAAGGTTACCAATTATAGCTCATCCCCAATTAGTGCCTGTTAAAATATAATCAATTCAGAATCTATAAAAAAAAAAAAGTATTTCCATGTGATACATATCGGGTATCTATAATAATGAATATCATGTCATTCGGATCCATGTGTAGTCCTCGTTGACGTGAGGATGGGCTGCGGACTACAACGCGTGTCGTCCACTAATAATGACGCATTTCCTCTTTCCCACCGTCGGCTTACCCCCCCCCCCCCCCCCCCCCCCCCCCCCCCCCCCCCCCCCCCCCCCCCCCCCCCCCCCCCCCCCCCCCCCCTCTCCCCCCCCCCCGCCTCCCCCCCCCCCCCCCCCCCCCTCCCCACACACACTTTACACACACACACACTCTCTCTCACACACAGGGTGCTGTTGCTGCTGCACGCACACGCAGACCCACACACACACACGCTGTGGCCGGCCCCTTGGAAATTTCCTTGATCGCGGAGGATAATTCAGAGGCGAGGAGCGGGACTGGCGGCCCATGTGCAGCATCTTCTCAGGGCTGAGCTGCTTGAAATGCCCCAGCGGAGCATCTGAAGGTAGGTAATCAGCTTTATTCCGCAGCACGCACAGAGCAGCCTGACCTTCTCTGCGACCAGGCGTCAGAAGAAAACTGCACGGTGTGTGCGCCTCTCTGCGTGTGTGTTCCTCCGCGCGGTGTTTTGAATGCATCCCTGCCCGAAGTTGTGTTTCTCGTGCACCGACCGATGCTCGCGTGAATCCACGCAACTTGTCGAGCCTCTCGCCGGGGACCCGTCCTCCGGTGGCACCGCTCCGGACCCCCCGGACCGGCGGCTGCAGCAGCAGCAGGACCCCGGCGTTGTGTGCGGAGCGGGTTGTGTGTCGGTTGTGTGGTCGGTCGGTGGTGCGCGGAGCCGGTGAGGCACCGTGGGGTGGAGGGGAGGGGGGGGGTTCACGAAGGGGCCGGCGACCCAAGTTGCATTGTACTGGCCTCAGCCGAGACCAGACTCCGCCATGTTAAGTTAAGCGGTCCGAGTCAAGCTGCTGCTGCGGCCGATGGTTCCTCAACTTTTTTGCGTTTTTATTCGCCTTGATTTTTCGAGCTTGGCGTTAATACGCAGCCGGGCGCGTGAAGCGTGCTCGGTGCGACGAGGAAGGCGTGTTGACCCCCACGCGTCGCCACCACGCCATGCTGTTGATCATCCTCCTCTAGCCCCGGTGTTTTCCAGCCTTAACCCGCAGGCTGCCCCCTCGGCGACCATCCAGCGGCCAGCCATGCACCGATCGCGGGCTCGTTTGAGGCCGGCAGCGGGGCGACCGTACAGAGGAACCGATGGTTCCACTGCGGCACCGGGCTGTAATGTGTAAGAATGGCTGCCCGAGTCGGCACCGCTGCCACACCCCTTCATATATACACACACACAGACATTGTGCCGTATTTTACACATCTACTGCCCGATCTCACGCTCTGGGTCTACGTCTGTGCGCACCTTTCGCTCTAAGCCCCGTCCTCCCACCGGGCGAGGAAACACAAGCTCAATAAGCACCTGCTCACGTGCCAAGTTTGTGCACAACCGTGAATACGTTTGCATTTCATGGGGGCACCGATGGAGCAAGACGTGTTTGCTATGCAAGTGAGTTTCCCTGGTAGTTTAATGGGTGAACACAAGTCCTCTATCTATATATCTCTCTTTCTTTCTATATCTCTTTCAAAAAAAAGGCATGTGACCTTATAGGCGTCAGGGTCCAGAGAGTGTGAGTGTGTGTGTGTGTGTGTGTGTGTGTGTGTGTGTGTGTGTGTGAGATGCCTCAGGAACCAGTGCTGTGTTTGTATATTGAGGTCCATTTGCCGGTGAGGATATCATTAGTTGTGGGTTGCCTAACAGTTATTATACACCCCCCCACCCCCTTCCTGCAAGAGGAAAAAAAAACCCAAGTATAGTTATTAAAGATGTGAAGAAAAATTGCCGCGGCAAAGAGAATGTCATCGCATTTCCTCAAGTTGCCCTTTGTTAAAATCTGTCCTTTCAAAATGGCAGCTCTCGTCTAATGAACTGAGCCCCTATTCTCCTGCACTGATCGGTTACGCTTCTCTTTCATCTCTGGGAACATGTCATTTTCTCGAGCCACACAGTTAAGCGCCACTATCTGCTGCCTCCGACGCCGCTGCTGCTCGGCATGCAGCTCTGTCGCCGGCGATGGCACTGATGATTCGTTAAACTGACCAAACTCTATCCGGCTTCCCTGGCATACAATCGGCAATCAAACCGCTTTGTTCCTCGTATGGGGGACTTTCGCTGACCTTTTCCGGAAGAACGTGTCGCTGCATCCATTACGCTATGAGTAGTTTGGAACCATTTTTCCTCAAAACAGATGCGCTCTCTGTCGTGTAGCTGATCAGATATTAAGTGCCGAAAGCAGATGCAGGAGATTTGGGAGCAGCGCGAGACAGATTGAGTCGACACATGTTGGGTGCGGAGAGTTTTAAGTCAAGTTTGTAATCAAAAGCTATCGTCCAGACTCTGCGTCTGTCTGTCTGTAAAAAAAAAAACAAAAAAACACACTGAAATAAAACCTATGGCTCACGAGCTGTGATTGCCGTGTCGCTTTGTCTCCGTGGCCATGTGGCTTCCAGTAGTTCGCCATTCTCGCACGCCACTGATTTATTGATCCGTCTCTCTTTGCAAGAATATAGGCCTCTGCTGTCACTTGTGACCACGGAGCGGAAGTAACGAGCCAACCGTGACGACACTTTAATCCCAGGAGGTACAGTGTTAATGCACTGGGCAGTTGGAGGAGAGCCAGTAGTATTCTAAATACCTCAGAGTGTATCTCCAACAGGCAAAAAAGAATAGCCCCAGTTATTTTTGGATGACGCAATCGCGATGTAGGTCTTATGATGTCATGTAGCGCTGGTTTTAATTAAATATTTCCCTTGGAGTTGGAAATGGCACACTCACTGTAATCATTCCCAGTATATGGGATGGGTTCTTCTATGCTGACGGGTTTCTCATTTCACCCCCTCAGATGTCCCCCCCCCCCCCCCCCCCCCATGGGGTCATTAAAGAATGATCACTCTCCTTGTTGATTTAGGCAAATGTGGCTGTCAGTTCTCCAATGTACACAGATGCCTATTTATAATATTTACATTTTTGGTGAAAGCAAACGCCATCTTTAAGGTCGGCCCGCTTCCTGCAAAATCCATTCTGTGTATTTACCTTCTGCAGATGACTTGTTGGTGGCTGACTCCTCTGCCATTCCCCCCCCCCCCCCCCCGCCCCCCCCCCCCCCTGGTTTCACATTCCCTACCTTTCGATGCGAGTTTGTTTGCTTGCGCTATAAACACACACAGCAGTGTTTGCCGTAGCATGAAATCCTTCTTGTGGCATGAAACTTCAACGGCTCGACAGATTTTGTGCAAGTTGTGTTGTAGGGATGTGCTTCATGCGGTGTGAGTTCCGCGGCGTGATGGGTCGGAGCTATGAATGTCTGGTCTGGTTCAAGTGAACAATATCACAGAATTTCACACTTTGTTGTGACCAATCTGAGGCATGGGTATATTTCAAAAGAAGATTCGATTTTTCTGGTGAGTATTGTGCCTGTTCAGTTTCACAGACAGAACAAACCCACCGAATTCCTTTACATGCTCCCTTTTCCGCAATTTAATTTTGAAGTGGCTCCCTATTAGCTACATCTAATCAGCTTGTACAACACTCCTCACACGCCTCACAGTTTTTCGAACATTTAAAATGAACCACGGGCATAAAAATCTTGCGAGAACATCAAGAGATTGATGCACGAGTTAAAGAAAAAAAAAAGACTACAGCTAATTGGAATGTGTGAATTTGAAACGCCTGGTCACCGTTGGATGAATGCAGCCGAAGTTGCCTTCTTGGCGCCTTGCATCTACTTTCTGCTTTTTCCCACCTCCCACTGAGTTCTGGTGTGCCTTCCTCCCACTCAGTCCAACATCCACTCTTACTTGTTTCACAGATATCAACCGATACAGTGGTAGCATTCCAATATGAAGAACTGGTTTTAAACGATCTGATTGTCGTGATTCCCTTTTGTTATTTCGGTCTATAATTAAACACGAGGTATGTTCTAAGAGGAGCAGTCTGTCGAAGCGAGTGGTGCCCTGCAGCAGGCCCTGTGTGTGTGTGTGTGTGTGTGTGCTGTGAGATGTGAGATTTGAGATGTGATGTAAGTCAGTGGACACCAGTCGGATTTAAAAATACAACATTTTGGTGGTGCTGATCAGTCTGGAATAGGACGGTATGGTTGTCATAGTGACAGGGGATGAACATTTATGCTGCCTACAACTTAATGGTCCTTTTCAATAGGGCTGTTGATTTGATTTGCTACCCCAGGAGAGTGTAATGCAAAATGATGGTGTTACGGATATTCTCATGCCCTCAGATTGTTTTTTTATACTATACCATGCATTTAGATCCGTGCGACGCATGAGAGTTTTGTTGCGGTGGTTGCGGTGTGTGTAACAATGGTTTGGACTTGGTCGGAGTGTCAGTCTCAAACGAGAACACCAGTTTAAATGCGATATTAAACTAGATGGCCTTGGTGGAAAGGGGTGAGGTGCCGCTCCTGTTTATGTCTGTCACTTGGAATACCAGCTATTTGTGAATTAGCACCCCGGAGCTGCTCGTCATGGGACATGTTGCAGCTTTTCGGCTATAAATATATAAAACGGATGCTAAAATAGTCAACTTCCCAACTATGAAGTCAAGATTGCCTTACCCTTTCTTATTCTGGTTATTTAAAAAAACTGTATTCAGTTTGTTTATGTTGACCAATTTCTATCTCCTGTTATGCCAATATTGTACCAGTATGTTTCGTGATGATGAAACGGTCCGTCGTTTAGTCTCCAGTGGAACCACGATAGGAAAAGCTAATATTAATATAAATAAACGGTCCAGTCAGCAGTTGTTAGACAAAATCCAGGTGCGATCCAAACTCTCAGGCTGTAATTTCAGGGGGTTTTGGCCAAAGCCTACCACCACGCACGGCCCTGGCAGCTGAAAGACTATCTGCTCTGGAATAGGTGTCGGGTTACAGCTGAGCTCTTCAGCTATTACTGGACTGTATCTCTGGCAGAGATCCCTGCTGCCATGGCTGCCACCTCCAGAATCATGCCTCTTCAGTCACCAGGGCAGAAATGTAACCTAATCAGGTGTCTGCTGCTCCCGCTACATAAGCCCGCTGCTCTGTGAAGAGGGCCCGGACCTAAACTTATATATTTTATCTCCACAAAATTACCAGGAATTTCTGTAAATGGCCAAAGGTAGCAAGCGCATGTCTTTTACATCGAGAGTGCTCGTTTAAATGGCCCTTAAATACCACGTGAACCATGTGACACTTTCTCCGCAGGTGTTCCTGACCGAAGTCATACATATAAGATCCAAAAAAAAAAAAATACTAAATGCTTTTGGTTGTTCATACTTTCGGGATCTTATCCCCATCCTCTACGCGAACATGTCATTCCCGCGTCAAAGCTTTATAGGCGCATCAAAAAACGTGCCAATGTGTAATGTCCCATATGGACGCGTTTAGTGTTGACTACAATGTCGGAGGAGCACACAGGCATAGCGTTTTTGATTCCGTTTTAATTAGGGACGTGTCGATTGGACTTCCCGTAGATCCGATGGTTCAGCCAATGAAAACCAGCGCTCCGCCCATACGCTTCAAAGCTCGGTGCGCCTCAGTGGTACGTTCTCATCTATTTACTCTAAGAGTCACGAGCGAATGGTCCTCTCATTACTCATTGCTTGTTTGTTGACAAATGTTAACATTTGTATCGCTCATCGAGCTATTTTTAGTCCCCGTGACGTGTTGGTTTGTGAAAAGTAATCAGGCGTTGGAATTCCCCAGGAAGTGACCGCGGAGCTGCGTTGAGCCGGGGATGAGCGGACGCTCTGGCACTGTTGGAAATGTATCCTACCCCTCGGCTCCGTCTCAGCCCTCCTCCAGCTATTCTTGGTTTTCCCATAAGGACAAATTCTTGCCACAAATGTTTGGCGGCTAACTTGGGGAGTTACCCCGCTGTATAAGGCCACCCCGCCAGTGGAGGAGCCGAAATTGTCCCGGTGTGATGTGTAAGGCTGTTTTTAACCAACTCTGTTCCAAGGAAGCTGTTACAGTACGGTACACTGTCTTGAATAGTAAACTTTGGAAATGAGAGAACGAGAGAGTTCAGTAATATTTGTTTCATTTCATAACTGACCAATGCTGGTAATGATGACCTCTTACATTGTTTGACCATGAGTATCGGTTGACATCCGACCATCGCAGTAGGGCGGTCAATGAAATGAGGATCCTCCATCAACTCAAACGATCCACGCAGAGTTCCGCTTTGGTGAACTTTGACTGATGAATTTGTGCCATTCACCAACACCAAGCCGTCCTGACGGGGCTGACCTTTGAGGGGCAACGGAGAGCGGCGGCCAGCCGACCGTTCCAAGACAGGAGTCGGTGGTGGATATGCAGCTGTTGGATAAGCTGTGTGAACCCATTGTACCGCGGGTGACCGGGCTAATCTAATGAGAGCGCTTCATTATGTGGCCGTGTTATTGAAGACATTTTCAGCTCCCAGTCCCACCCATGTCATGTAATCATCCCTTTCTTTTGCACATTGGAAGCCACCACCGCGGTGTCAACAGGGACGTTTCAAGACACTCTGGGGGGGGCCCCAGGCAGAAAAACATGAAATAATCAAAACTTTTGACAGCGCGCAGTTACCGTGGCCCCCCCACCCCCCACCCCCCACAAGGGGGTTCCTGAACGTGTCATTGCAGTGCCCCCTCATGGCGAGTCATTTAAGGGGCTGTCAGGTTGTCGTTGCCGTGGACCAATGTAAACGGCCGTCTTTCCGTCATAATAGTATGGTAAGGTAATTCTCATAAGCTGAAGGATTAAACTTGTCCTCTGAATCGTCATCGTTAACTTTGAAGGCCTTAACGGATGCCATGTCAGGTCCGGGAGAGGCTGGATGGTTCTTTCCTCTTTTCCACGCTTTACGCGTCTGTCGGTGGTGCGTTTCTTCTCGCACCGATTCATATTGGCCTCTCTTTTGTTGTACTGTTTGTCAGGGGGGGGCGAAGTCCACGTCGACAAACATGGCACCGTCGCACGTTGTGACATTTATTTGACGACAAGCAGATGGAAACGGTTTAACACGCAGTAGGCAGGGTGGTGTTCGTCTCATAAATCTCATAAACGCTCGTACTTCTGTTCCTTTTCAGGAGTGATTTTAATATTCACTACCGTTGTCCCGGTAAACCCGTTCTGAACGATCTAATATTTCTTTGCATGTATTGAGGCCTTGTATTTCCTCGAAACTTGTCAATTATTCATATCAATATCCAGGATACATTTTTGCTCGTATCGCATGTCCATCGCATTTATTGCAACCTCCTCTCGTCCTCTTGTGCGCTGCCAAAAACCCTCGGGCCATCGTTCCCGCTATATTCGCTCTCGCTTCAAATCAGAAAATAATGCAATACAGAATCGTCTTTTTAGGTTTCTCTTCCATTTCTCTTCCTTCTATGTTTCCCACAGCTGGAGCGGAACTAAAGGTCGACGGAGCTCTTGCAGCTGCTGAGACACAATAGCGAAGGCGGTTTGCCATTAGAAATAGATGGTGCTCCCTCCAGGTACCTCCTGTACGTTCCCCTTCTTTGTTACTGCGGATATGTTTTTCCTTTTTTTTAAATTTTAACTAATATCCTTTGTACAGCGCTTTGGTCTGCCCCGCCTGTATGTCAATTTTTCTCGAAAAACACAACTTACTGACTAACGTATTATTATAATTTTTTTATTTCGACCCACGATACGAGATTGGCTTTTCCTTCCCGCGGGGTGTGGCGCTTTGCTTCTTTTGGCCTGGTCGGATGGGTCTCACTTTGCTGCCCTCTGAAACATCTCCTACCTGACGCTGCAAAAAAAGAAACCGGCACCAGAAATAGCCCTTTAAGTGGCCGCTAATGTACGACAGTTACACAATCGTACTGTCAGTGCTCCTTGCCCTTGGCCGAAAACCTTTCAACAGTTCCCCCCCCCCCCCCCCCCCCCCCACCAGCCTCTGGTACTGCTGGTGGAGGTTTGAGCAGAGCTATATAAGGGAAACCATTCTTTGTTTATTAGTTAAGGGAGCAAACGCGGGAGCGCTGCCAGGCCTCTCACAGCAGAGAATGGGGACAGAGGGGGGAGGACGAACGACCACTCTAACAGAGTGTGCTCTGCTATGTAGTGCTGTAAACATGGCTCTTTTTCGGTTCTTTTTTTTTTTTTTTTTTTTTATGGCGGCGCTATGAGCGCGGCGGCTGGTTTACGTTACATGTGGAAAGCTCCGTGTTAATCAAGTGGCTGAAAATAGCCCTTTATTTGTGCACCGGGCTGTGGGCCGGGCCGGGCTAATGCGGCCGGCCACGGGGAAGCGGGCGGTTGCCTTGGATTGACTTTGTCTGGCCCACATTGTCAGACGAGTTATGAGCATCGGGGATCGTTGGAGCGCCGCCATCCACCTGCTGCAGATGGCTCTCAACTCCCGGCTGCTTCACGTGCGCCGCAGATTAAGTTCATCAACCGCTGACCTCTGAAAAAAGGCCGCCAAAAATTTTTTTTTATCAAAAATTGAGAGTTTTCTCATGACCTGCCCTGAACTAATTTGTGTCCTTTTATATATATATATATATATATATATAAATAAAGTGGGGGGGAGTTGAACCTGCATTTGTAAATAGAGGCATCGTGTTGCTTTCATTCATGGGGCTCATTTCTTCATCGGCCGAAATCCGTCTGAGGTCTCGGAGAGCATCTGTTTTGTGGAGAGCACCTTATATTCACTCGTTAACAAGGCCCGGGTTTATTTGCAGCCCAGTTGTCATTGAGGCGGTGCAGGCCGGCGGTGGAGCCCGGGCTAAGTCCTGTGTTCCACTGCTCAGATGTGGCTGTCAGCCTTTGGATAATCGCCGTGAGATGGTTTATTGAGCGCACTGCCCGTGAACCGGGGGCTGCTGGCCTCACTCTAAACTTGCTGACGTGTTGCTTCGTTGTCGGATTCACGAAAGAACATGGAAGCCGACGCTCCGCGAGTGCGAGGTGCTTCTTTTACTGTGGCCGCTTTCTGCAAACACCGCGCAATTACTTCCGAGGCTTGTTTTGAGTTTTTTGGATCGTCCCAGTCGCCAGTTTAGAAATAGGATTGTGTAGCCCAATCGTCTGAGTTTAAAGCTGGTGGGCACCGTGGTTCATACCGACGGGTCTATGGGGAGCTTGTTCTCCAGATGGCAAAGTCACAAATGCGGCATTGTCGGAGTGCTCGCTTCAGACGGACTTGGGCGTTTTTGTTCTTTTAGACTCCGGGTAGAATACCAGCCTTGTCCGCACTTTTGTTACTTATCTCCTTGATGCAGTGTACTCCCCCGGGGAAATTGCGCGTGCGTGCCTGAGTGGGTGCGTGTGTGTTTGTGTGTGTGTGTGTGGGGCGGGCACCCTTTTAACCTCCTTGACAACAAGATTGAATGATGTCTTTCCTTTGAGGGCCAGGTTCCCTGTTTGTGAGTCAGACACCCACCTCTCGATGGTCTGTGTTTGTAGGCCGGGTGGGAAATGTGTTGCTTGCTGCTCTTAAGTGAGTGTGCCTGCAGGAACTCTGGGCTGTTTTTAAATTGGCAACATGTGCTGTAAGGAAGAGGGGGTGGGGGGGGGGGGGGGGGATTTAAATGTCAGCTTCAAATGGCAAACGGGGGAATGGGTTTTTAGTTTTGGATTTCTTATCTTTTTTTATTCCCCCCGATGTCAAGTGCAGCTTGTTCTCTGACTGGAGCTCTGGTCACTGCGCTGCCAAGCCCCTTTACGTTTCCACAGCTGCGGGGGCAGGCGAGCGCTCTCCGGCCAACCTGGCGTCCCCGTGTCATTTGGAGGGCCACGCATTCCGCGACTTCCCCCGGACCCTGCCGTGGTTTATAAATGCAAGTTCCAGTGCAGAGGTGGTACTTGGCGTGCTGCGTCATCGGTTCGGTGTAATGATTCATCAGATCCACGCGGCTCACTTTGTGGTTGACCTGTATGCGCCTGCACGCCGCGGGGGTTATTCAAACACCATCCAAGTGGAAGGTAGAAAGGAAACGGCGGCCATATTGCCATTTCTACACGGCTTACCCTCGACCTTAAATGGATTCATAATCTCGTGATTTTCGTTTCACAGCGCGAATCATGACGATGAGAAGTGAATTGTGGTTTTATTGTGACCTTGGGGAATCACCGTTTCTTCACGCTGAAACACAGGGCGGATAAAGCATTGGAACACTTGGTCACCGTGGTAACCCCAGCGCTCTGTAGCGCGGTCTCCTGCCTCCCTCCCTCCCTCCCTCGCACCGTCCCTGTCTTTGATAAGGTCAGGGTATTACCGCGAAAGAAATAAGCTGTTCTGGAATCGGTCCCAGTCTGCTGAACTCGCCGGAAACCCCAGCGCCACCACCAGGCTTCCCTCTTTTATCTCACTCACTCTTTCTTTTGCTGCCGCCCGAACCTATCTATCCCTCCCTCAGCCCCCGTATCTCCATTTCGCCACCTCACCCGCCCTCTCCTCCACACCGGCCGATAGCAAGCATGTCAACACCTCGGCGGAGACCCAGCTGCAGGGATGAAGTGACACGGGTGGCCTCGTACGGGGCCGTGAATCAGCCGCACACATCTGGCCTAGGGAGGAAGGGTCGTGCTTTTTCCGCTCTCGCCTGTGTGACAATTAGAATGTTCTGGTGGTGTCTTTAAAGAAACAAGGTAAATGGACACCTCGTGCACGGTTTGTCATGGCTGGACACGGCTGACCTGGCCTAGATTTAGTCGGCGTAGAGTATCGCTGTCGCTGGCCCGCAAGGACACCGCTTGTGAAATAATTGGCCTGAGATGGTTCACATGCAGTTAATAGTTTACCACGCTGCCCGTGGAAGAACCTTCAATTGATTTTTCACTCTACTTTCGTACACTGTGTAACCGTACGAACGCTTTAACCTACATTTGGGCCCATTTGTTTATCTCACTTTGGATTATTTGACTAATAAAGTAATGGCTGCATTTTGCAGATGTTTTGCCGCGGATAACACGAGGTGAAGTTTGGCCTATAAACCCGTTGAAGGATATTAAACTGCCTGTGCAGGATTAAATAGACTTACACGTTTTTTTTTTCTTCTTTCTTTTTGAGAGGCAAAGTCGGTAATTGTTATTTGCCATTTAAATTCGATGCGACCGTGGCGTGTTTTTTCTCTACACTTCAAGCCCCCTGTTGTCACAGGAGGAGAGAAGAAGGAACACAAAAGTGCGTTTGCTTTCGATCTTGTGTGCCTGCCTCTGCCATTAGACTCTGCAAACAATGCGGAGCACTTAATGTGTATTAGGTGAGTTGGGAGTGGCTCCTGTCTGCTCCACAACAATAGAACTGACAAGTAAAGGAGAAGGAGAAAAAAAAAAAGAGGGGGGGGGAGGGGGGGGGGGGGGGGGGGGGGGGGGGGGGGGGGGGGGGGCTTTCACTTTGCAGAGAGCATAGAAGAACTGAATTTGCAGTAGGTGGATTGTTCGTTCACGATAGATGGCCAGAGCCCCGAAAAGGCGGTTTAGCTCCCATGTCATGTTTTCCTCTCATTTAGTGTCTCTGCCCCGTCGCCGGGGCTGCTCTCCAATTTGTTTTTCTGCCCGCCGCTTGTCTCACCCCGCCCCGGTGAATCGCTGTCGCGCCGATTCGCCGGGGAATTGCAGCGGACCTTAGCGAAAAAAGGAAGGTGTCACGGAGTAGACGGGCACCCGTCCGTTCAGAAAGGCTTCGGTGGATCATGGAAAAGATAAGGAATTGCACCGGGGCAGTGCTTATCCTAATTGAACCATGCGTCCACAGAGCCGTTGACCAAATAGGGCTTTTCGAGGCCGCCGCGGCCACAGTGGCCGACGGTTAAATGTCTGCGGCTGCAGCTGTTCGCCCGATGAGCGGATTAGAGGACTCCCGTATCTCTGCGGCTGAGATGCACAAGAAGATTAGGCCGGCAGCTCGCGACGAGGGCCGGTCCGTCCTAATCTGCGCGGCTGCCAGACCGAGACACTGCCTTTTCCAACCGGCCTTTGATGATTTATTGGGTCTTGTAAATAATGTACTCACTTCTGAGGCTGCCGGTGCGTTTTTTTTATTTTTTTTATGGGCCATTTGGTGGGATCGGTTTCCGGGTGAGCACACACGAGGCCCATATGTGCTGACCAGCACGAGATGTAGGGTATAAGAACGTTTTTTTTTTCCCCAAAAATGTTGATTTTCTTTTTTTTTAAGCAAATAACATAATGGTGTGCGACGTACTCGTCAACTTTGGTGCCATTCCTGTTTCACCGTTTTTTTATTAGTACTTCTAGCTGAGTTTCTTCCTAAGGATTCAACTTAAAATGAAGTCAAATATGTGGTGCTGATTGGAATGCTGAAGGCAACTCCTACACCCAATATACGTTTGGATTGCCAGTGAGATCTCAGTTCCCAGTGGTGTAGGGCTTCATGCAAAGTGACCAGGAGGTGTAACCAGAGCCCGGTATCCATCATTCTCCACCACGGAGCGCGAAAGTAAAGCTGCTCCGCTATGCCGCAACCACTCGGCAGCCGGTATCTCCGCGACCAGCAGGTCCAGGTTGAAACATGGCGCGAGCTCCCGAAGAGTTTGGCCTCTAAATCTTACGCCGCTTTCAGAAGGTGCGCTGAAGTTCGGGGCATTTTTAACGGGACGTGTCCGATGGGGCTCTGGAAGAATGCAAATAATCTTTTACCTATCCTTGTAAAATAAAAAAAATAAAAATGTCGGAATGCGCCCATGTGGGAGCACAGCAGGAAAACCTGTTTTTGTCCCAGAAGGAGTGGGTGTCGCAGGTACCTCGGTTGCAAACTTTTACGCCACGTCCTGCCTCCTGCATGTGTGACCCAGGCGCCACCCCCGCGTCTGGATGCTCCACAGGCTCGGCCGTTACCTCGGAAGCACTGTGCGGTGCAGACGAAGGAAAAGCGGTGCAATATATGAGGGATGCATACCGTATATTTGAAATGTCATTTGACATTTGTCATTCCCCATGACTCTGCCCCTGCCTCTCGCCAACTGTGAAAGGAAGCTGTTTTTTTTAATGGTCTTTTTTTTTTTTTTTTTAATGTGTGAGACGATAATATTCACGTCTGCTGTGTGACCTCCTCGAGCGATGGCTACAGCTGAACCCTCCCCTTCCTCCAGGTCGCTGTTTTACATCAGGGCTGCTCTTGTCCAAGCCGGGGATGGTCTCACACAAACTCGCCTTTAGGGTCAAGCCTTTTAAGGGGGAATTCCACAGGGCGGCATTACCTAGAGATGGATGTTGGTTAATGAGTAACTGGGGGGGGGGGGGGGGGGGGGGGGATTCACTTGCACAGCAAGTAAATCACTTCATCCGGCAAGTGACATTTTCATCAGCATCACAAGCTTATCAAGTATTTATGTTTTTTTTTTTTTTTTTTAATAAGTACATTGATAATTAAAATGTGTCACGTTGGCTTGTTAAATTCAATTTGCTTCGTGAAACTGACTGCAACCTCTAGATGTGTATAAGAGACAGGGATTAGAGAGTGGGCCTGAACATGTTGGTCTGTGTAATTAGTAGCCCCCCCCCCCCACACCCACACACACACAAACGCACAAACACCCACACACACACACACCCGCCCCAACCCTCCATGGAAGGGCTGGACTAATCATTGAGAATCTCTGCCCTCCCAAGAGAGTCGAATGGTTGCCTTGTATAGAAGAGACGGGAGCGGCTCTGACTGTTGTGTGTGTGCGTGTGTGTGCGTGTGTGTGTTGTGTATCTGTTTTGAGTGTGTGCGTGCACATCAGTTACTATTTCTGTGTGTTAATGAGGCTGTGTGGTGATTTCCAGAGATTGTTCGTTCCATGGCCGGATTAAATGTTGCGTTCGTCTGGAAACTGGGCTCCTGACCCCTTAACATCAACTGTGTATGGTAGAGCGTGCGTGCGTGCGTGCGTGCGTGCGTGCGTGCGTGCGCAAATATGCATGCATGAATGTGTGCGCTTGCATTCGATGCTAAGCAACAGCTGTTGTCCAGATGTCCTTTACCCCCCCCCCCCCCCCCCCCCCCC